>VMDO01002107.1:0-178630 GCA_007922755.1 Pedetes capensis
AAGAAGAAGAAGAAGAAGAAGAAGAAGAAGAAGAAGAAGAAGAAGAAGAGGAGGAAGAGGAAGAGGAAGGAGAAGAAGAAGAAGAAAAAGAAGAAGAAGAGAAAGAAGAAGATGAAGGAGGAGGAGAGGGAGGAAGAGGAAATCATTAAAGATTGCTGCTGTATCTGGAATAACTTTGTTTTCTTCCATTCTGATACCTCCTCTAAGAAACCTTCAGTACTTAATGTATTGGGTTGTTCTTTACCTTATGATTTTAACTTCATTTTTAGTATTCTCAAGTTTATTGGTGCCTCACTCTGCATTTCTGAGCCCTGGGTTCTTCACCTTGGGCATGAGATAAGGCCATTTCACTACAGTGATCTGAGGCTTTCAGAACATAGTGTATACCAGTGATCACAGTCTGGCCACCACCCTGCATGCTTTGGTCAGCAAGGTCAGTAACAACCTGTCACTGAGGTCAGGGGATTGATCCCCTCAAGTTGTTTTGATCCTGGGTCTTGTACTTTAAAGATAGCTGTCAAAGCACAGGAGCACATTCCTTTTTGGGCTTGAACTCCCACACAGAAGTGCACATAGGTCTGGCTAAGAGTGCCCTGCTCTTATTTCACCCCACCACGCTAGCTTTAGGCTCTTGCTGCCTTTCCTCTAATGCTGCCTTTTGATCTGAGCATCTCTGTGATCCCCATTCACATCAGTCATTCGTAAATATTTTGTTTAAAAAATGAATAATTAAAGTTTGCTGTGACTCTGGCTCTTACATGTTGTGTTCATCATTCACCACTGGATTGTGACTCTCACGTTGCTCTCTGGATATTCCAACCCCAAAACAGAGACAGATCATTTAGAAGGAAATGCTCAAAACCATGCCAGGGGCTGAAAGGAGGTAGTAAGATCTTTCTTCTGCCTTATTTGTGCCCTTTCTCACTCCTCAAACAGGAAACAGAAAGAAAGTCTACTAAGTACCCAGTAAACAGCTCAAAATCATCACAGTCCACTGTGAACTTTTCCTTTGGATAAAGGGGTGTTTTAAGTGACAGTAACAGGTGCTCTCTTCTTGCTTTCTGTAACCGAGAATCAGATGGGATGAACTGCTAAATTTCAGAACACAAGCTATTTCAGCAGTTGGACAGAGCCACAGACTGGTTCAGGAGACTCCAGATTAAAATGAATATTTTTTTTATTACCTATTTTCCAGACACAAAGAGATAATTTGCTATGTCTAGAACACTATCGGGGCCAAATAGTGGGTTATAAAAAGAATATGCATTTTGAAATACTCCCTACAGAGGTAGAAGGACTTGGCAAAGGCTTTAAGGGATGAGTTAGGGCTGAATGTTCAGACTCAGCCTAGAAAGGACTCTGTTTTCACATCCATGCATAACCTAAAAAGTCTGTAAGGGGATATCCACTCCCTGCGCTCTCCTTCTGGATTCAAGTTTTGTTGAGGCTTGAGGGCACCAGTCACATCACTCTTGTCTGCATGAATGTAGTAGGAGTGGTTTCAGAGGAATGGCTTTGAGTGAAGCAGTTTTAAATAACCTCATGGAACATGGAACCTATAATCCCAGCATCTTGGGAGGCAGAAGCAGGAGGATCTTCAGTTAGAGACCAGAGGCAGCCTACATAAATTAGTGAGACTCTGTCTCAAAATAAAAAATAAAAAATGGGCTGAGGGGACAGCTCAGTGGTAGAGTGCTTACAAAGCATATATGAAGCCCTGGATTCAACCTTCAAGTATCACAAAAGAAGAGTAGCTCTCCAGTAGAAAATAGGAATTCAGAGACATATTCTGACTCTGCTACCAATGTACTGTGTGACTTGTGGTACTTTTCTTCCCCTGGCTTCCTCTCAGTTTTCATATTTGAAATGATAAGGGATTAGAATAATGGTTCTTGATCCTACATATGCATTAACATTACCTGAAAAGATATTTTTAAAGTAACAGTGATCAGCCACATACCAGATCTGTTAAACTTGAACCGTGGAGGTGAAGTTAAAGCATCAGAATTTTTAAAATTTCACACACAGAGATCCTTAAGAGCCACTAGAGGAGATCATCAGCCCCCAAAACTTGGCATGTTCTGGAGTCAAGTGAGTTGCTAAATGAAAGCTGAATGTGCTAAAACCCCAGATCAACTCAAGAACTGAAGTAAAAATAAATAATTTACATTTTCAATATGTCCCATGTGGGATTTTTTTATTGGAAATTTTTAATGTACACCTTAATGTGATTCATTCTGACATGCTTTTCATTGTGACTTTCCACATATGCATTTTGTTGTACATTATTCATATAGGTTCCCCCTTACCCTCTTGTATGCTTCCCCCCAGCCCACCCCCCATCAAAGACTTCTCTATCATTTACTTGTCTTTTTTATGGTAATATTTTTCTATATATCCTTGGGTTCCAGTTCTGTTTAAGATAGAAACTTTTCCTGCAGTGAACTTTCTTTTTACCTTGTCAGACTATTGCATGCATTTTCTAGACCATTTATAATAACACCATTCTTAGCTTTTTTTCTTTTATTTTGATCCGATCTTTCTATAGGATTTTTCCTTCTGATAATTTTGATTCAGCTCCCACATATGAGTGAGAACATGTGTTGTTTCTCTTTCTGAGCTTGTGTTCATTCACTTAAAATAATTTTCTCCAATTCCATCCATTTTGCTGCAAATGACCTTATTTCATTGTTTTTGATTGCTGAGTAGTATTCCATTGTATATATGTACCATAGTTTTTTTATCCATTCTTCTGTTGAAGGGCACTTTGGTTGATTCCGTATTCTTGCTATTGTGAAAAGCACTGCATTGAACATGGAGATGCAGGTGTCTCTGTGGTATGATGACCCATCTCCCTTCGGGTAAATTCCCAATAGTGTTATAGCTGGGTCATATGGTAGATCTATTTTCAGTTTTTTAAGATACCTGCATATTGATTTCCACAGTGGTTGGACCAATTTATAGCTCCACCAACAATGTAAGAGTGTTCCCTTTTCCTTGCAACCTTGCCAGCATTTGTTGTTATTTGTTTTATTGATCTTGGTCATTCTTACTGGTGTAAGGTGAAATCTCACAGTTGTTTTAATTTGCATTTCCCTAATGGCTAGGGATACTGAGCATTTTTTTCATGTGTTTCATGGCTTTACGGACCTCTTCATTTGAGAAATGTCTACTCAGTTCCTTTGCCCATTTGTGTATTGGGTTATTTGTTTTTTGGGGAGTGTTTTTCTTGAGTTGTTTATAAATTCTAGTAATTAGACCTTTGTCTGATGTATAAAATGCAAAGATTTTTTCCCATTCTGTGGGGGTTTCCTTGACTCTGTTAATTGTTTCTTTTGCTGTGCAGAATTTCCTATAATCCCATTTATCTATTCTTGTTGCAATTTCTTGAGCAATTGGAGTCCTATTAAGAAAATACTTTCCTATGCCTATATGATGGAGTGTATTTTTGTAGACAACAAAAACTGAAATACCAGTACTTGGCTAGATGGTCTTTGAAGTTGCTTTCAGCTTTTAGAAATTATAATGTAGTAGATTCCTTAACTGGGACATGAAGACAATGTGAACAGAGAAATTGGATGTCAATATCTAAGATTCCATTCAACCTCAGAGCAGCAATGTTGATTCTAAAGTTTGGAATAGAGTGAAGCTTAAAACCATTGATAAGTGTGTGTATAGGTGAAGGTGTGGATGTGTTCTGATAGTCAGAGTTGCATAGTGGTTAAGAAATGAGACTCTGTGGTATGTATACACAATGAAGTATTACTTGGCCATTAAAAAGAATGGAATCTTGTCATTTGTGGCTATATGTAAGGAACTAGAGGATATTAAGTGAATAAATAGTCACAGAAAGATAAATATCACACATTTATAGGTAGAAGCTAAGATAGTTGATATCACAGTGGCTGAGAATGGAATAGTGGTTACAAGAGGGTGGGAAGAAAAAGGGATATACACAGGACTGTTAATGGCCACATAATGGGTACAAGAATGCAGCTGGGAATAAGTAATAACTGCTAATATCTATAACATAGTACTGTAATTATCACTAACAACAATTAACTATGTATTCCAAAATAGCAAGTAGAGAGGATTTTGGATATTCTCAATGGAAGGAAGTGATATATGCTTTGGGTGATAGATATGCCAATTATCCTGATGTGATCACTACATATTCTATACATGTGTTAAAATATCACAGTGTTCCCCATAACTATAAACAATTATTATGTGTTAATTAAAAACATTTTGATGTGATGGCACACACTTGTACACCTAGCACTTGGGAGGCTGAGGAGATCATGAGTTTGAAGCCAGCTTGGACTACAATTAAGACTCTGTCTCAAAAACAAATTTTATATATATATATATATATATATATATATATATATATATATATATATATATCCTGCATATATCCTGCAGCTGTACCACTGTGGCATCCTATCCAGTCAGATCTCAGAAGCTAAGCAGGGTTGGCCTGGGTAGTAGCTGGACGGGAGACTGCCTGGGAATACCAGGTGCTGTAGACTTAGGAGAAAGACCCGCAAACCCACTCCCAAAAATCAATCAGCCATTGAAAACCCTCTGAATACAAGCCCCCAAAGAGTAATACCATATATTCTCACCTATATGTGGGAACTGAACCAAACTTAAAAGAAGGAAAAATCCTATACATAAATTGGAACATAATAAAACGCTCATGTAAACTTAGTGTAGAAGGGACAATTTAAGGAGTGGAAAGAAGGAGGGAGGGATCTAGCAAAAGGAAGCAATGATGGGAGAAGATGGGAGGGGAAGGAGGGCTAATGAAGACGGAAGAAGGGGGAGAGGTCAAATTCAATGTAAACAAGCTCAACTTTATTAGTATGGGAAATAATAATAATAATAATAATAATAATAATAATAATACCAATAATTCCAAAGGATGGCAATAATGCATACAGACTAGATCACTCATATAATACTGCTGAAAATGTAAAAAGATAGATCACTATAGAAAAAAATTTAAACTTAAATTAAAACCAGGATGCATGTACATAGATAAATATTCACACAAAAACAAGGAGATCATTGGTGGGGGGATGGGGGTCATGAGAGGGTAAGGGGGAGGTTATGTGAGCAATGTACGATGAAATGCATATATGGAAGTGTCACAATGAAATACACATCAGAATGATAGCCATTAAGTTGTACATTAAAATTTTCCAATAAAAACCCCCTGTGGATAGCATAGAAACACTGACAATACTGTTCCACCTGTTGTACATAGGGTCGCTATGAGTTGGACACAGACTTAAGGACACTTAACAACAACAACAAACGTGTGTGTGTGTGTGTGTGTGTGTGTGTGTGTGTGTGTGTGTTCAAATTACCACGTTTAAATCTGGGTTCCCCATTTAACAGTGTGGCAAGCATGGATATTTTAAAATTTTATCCAAGGCTCATTTTTTATCATGTATCACACAGGGTTGATTGTAGCAGACATCGTGAAGATATAAGAAAATGAAGATAAAGACTTAACTTGATGGCAGCATCTAGCATGGAGTAAGCACAGATGCATGGAACTAATCCCTATTATCATTCACACTCCTGTGTAGACCAGAAAAAATTTTAAGTAACCATCCTTCGGGAGGTAAGCTAAAGTCCTTCCTTTTCCATGAAAACTCCCCTGATGAATCCACTACTCACTCATCTCTCCCGTCTTTGACCCATTTCAACACTGATGGCTCATTGGACACTTGGGCTAATAATGTGAACTGTTTCATTCTTTTCCCGTATAATGTTTCATGTAAGCACAGTGGACATGTGTCTCTAGAGGAATGGCATACTTATGAAAACTCTTTAATTTGCTTGGAGAGGAAAGGAAGGGGATAGAGAAAGAAAACTGCAGGGTATCCTGAGAGATGACCTGCTTTGCTCAAAGACAGCTTTTACATCTTTCTTCCCAATATCAAATTATCCTCCGAGAGAACATCCTGCCTCCAACTTCACACTACATAGATATATTTGGCTGGCTTCACTTCTAGTACCAGGGATTGGATGCAATTCTGGCTGGACCAATTAGTATATATTATTTCTCTGCAACAATTATGTGTGTAAGAATAGGCACATGTCCTAAATCTACTCAAATAGAATAATCTTAACACTTATGCTAGAAACAAATGAGGAAGATGTGACTCACTTCTATTAGTGATCCAAATATGATAGAATGTTGGATTTTTTTTTTTTTGCTGGTTATTATATCACCACATGGAGCAAAAAAAATGTGACTGATAAAATAACCAGTAGAAAAGAAAGTAGAGCTGCTTTGAAGGAATGTTTGTGACAATATGGAATGTGTGGATCCATTTGTACCTGAAATCAGTATACCATTGAATTTTTCAAATACAGAAGGTAACAAATCCTCTTTCCTTTGTCTTTAAGTGGTTTGAATCAAGTTTCTATCATTTACCACTTGTGATTTTCTAATTTGTTGTTGTTAGGTGCTGTCAATCAGTGTCCAACTCATAGTGACTCTACGTACAACAGGTGAAACACTATTGTTAGTGTTTCTCTTCTATTCATAGGGTTTTCAATGGCTGATTCTTTCTTGAGAGTAAGTTTCTGGGTCCTTCTGCCTTCTCTGTAATAGGCAGAGATGAAACTTTTCACAAAAGTAAGATGTAGCCAGATGAGGTGGCACATGCCTGTAATCCCAGCACTCTGAAGGACAAGGCAGGAGGACAATGAGTTCAAGGTCAATCTGAACCTTGTCTCAAAAAAAAAAGTAGGATGTTAGTTCCTGATAATCCAGTTTTGTCATCACTCCCTGTCTCCCAATTGAGAAAATAAGAAAGACAGGAACATCCACTATATACCTATGATATCCCAAGGTTTATATCAATCCTTTACCCACAGCACTGCATTAAATACTTATAATAATTCCATGGTGTGGGAATTGGTCTTATCATTTCTACTTTACAAAGGAATAAATTAAACCTCAGAATGTTCATAAGACTTTCTTAAGGAGATAACTCACAGAACAGTAGGGTAAGGACCTCTACTGCCTACTCCTGTCTAAAAGCAACATGGACATTGGCAAACAGTGTCAAAAACTGCCAGGCACAGGGACACATGTCTGTAACCCTTAGTATTCAGGAGGCTGAGGCAGGAAGGTCATGAGTTCAAGTCTAACCTGAGCCACATAGAGAGTTCCAGGACAGCCTGTGATACACAGGGAGGTCCTGTCTCAAAAACAACATTTTTAGACCTCTGGAAATTAACTAAAAGCTTGCAACACTTGGATGAGTGTTCATTCAAGGAAATGAATTAATATTGGCAAGAACAGCAAGCCTTGTGGCACTTCAACCTGCGTGAGTCCCATCCTCACCTCCCCAGCACCGTGGTAGCTGGAAAACCCACTGACAGCTATAGTAGCTGTCAAAAACAGCAGTGCAGCAGGCACTGCCGAGGTCACGGCAGATCTGGGTACCCTTACAGGGCTCCTTCCCAGAAAACTGTCACTGTTAACTGGCTGACAACTGTAATACTGAAATGCTCTATTTTTATTTTTATTTTTATTCACTTATTTATTTTGAAATTGACAGATATTAATTGTACATATTCATGGGCTGCAGGGTGATATTTTGGGCTGGGGTTTAGCTCAGTTGGTAGGGTGCTGTGCTGCATTCTTGGAGGACCTAAGTTTGAACCCCAACACTGCAAAAACGGGAGAAGGATGTGGAAATGCACTCCCAAAGCAATCCTGAATCAATCAGCCATTGAAAACATTTAAGGAAATAACTGCCCACTAAGCTGACTAAGCAGAGATTTCACTGATCACATTTAAAATCAATACAGGAATATCACTAAGTGACCAAGTGGTAGTAGCAGCAAACCCTGGGGAAGAAAAGTATCTGGTTCACAGAGGCTACACACTATTTTAAATGCTGGGTTTTCAACAGTAAATTAAAAGACCTGGAAATTCCACACCCTGGAAATTCAAAGAGTAGTCAACAGCTGGCCACCGTGGTACACACTTGTAATTCCAGCAACTTGAGAGGCTAAGCAGAGGTGCTTGTCCCTCTCCAAATAAAAAATAAATAAATAATAAAGCGAAATAATGAAAACAATTAAAAAGGGTTTAGGGGTCTAACTCAGTGGTAGAGCCCTTGCCTAGCATGCACCAGGCTTTGGGTTCAACCCTCCAGTACTGAAAAAAAAAAAAAAAAAAAAGCCAATAAAAACATCCCTAAGGAAACTCAGACACTAGATTTAGGAGGCTTTAAATCATCTATTTTAGATATGCTTTTAGAGCAAAAGGAAACAATGTATGAAACTCTAAAGAAAAATACAAGAACAATATCTCACTAAAGAAAGTATCAATAAAGATTATTACAAAAATTCTGAGAAATTTACTGGAGGTAATTTGAAAATATATGTGTGTATGTGTTGTTGTTGTTGTTGTTGTTGTTGTTGTTGTTGTTGTTGTTAGGTTCCCTTGAGTCTGTGTCTGACTCACTGCAACCCTATGTACAACGGGTGAAACAGTGTTGCCAGTGTTTTTCTGCTATTCATAGAGTTTTCAACGGCTGATAGTTTTTTGGGAGTGGGCTGCCAGGTCCTTTTCCCAAGCCTTCGGCACCTGGTGTTCCCAGATAGTCTCCCATCCAAGTACTAACCAGGCTCATTTTCCAGCACTGTATTTGACAGTGTTTCTCTGATATTCATGGGGTTTTCAATGGCTAATTGCTTCACAGCTGAAATGTGTTCACCATGGGTATCCCTGCTGGTAACTGAGATACCAGGGTCATAGCTCTCAGCATCAAAGCAACATGCAAGCCCCCAGAGCATTACAAATGACAAGCTGAAAGACACATGGGGGTTTTAAGGAGTACAACTGGGCTGAATCCCATACACACATACATAGACACAGATAGGTAAATATAGATAGATATACATACATATTTTTTCCTTTAAGCTATATCTATCTTCCACATAAGAGTGAATATGCAGTATTTTCTTTTAGAGTCTTTTAGAGCTATTTTTCTTAAAATGATGATGTCCAGGCCCATCGATTTTCCTGTAAATGACATACTTTTATTCTTCTTCATAGCTGCTTAGTATTCCATTGTGTTTATGTACTATTTTTTCAATCCATGCACCGCAAAATGGGAGAAGGACATGACAACCCACTCCCAAGGCAATCCCGAAACAGTCAGCCATTGAAAACCCTATGAGGGTCGCTATGAGTTGGACTTGACTCAACAGCACCTAACAACAACAACAACATGATTATTATATCTCAACTACTGTGTCCTTTTAGGGCCAATAATGTTTGTTTTATTAAATTAGGTGTGCCAGTGTTTGGCATATAGATGTTTATAATTATTGTGCAGCTTGGTTGATTCTTCCCTTTATTAATATATGTGACTTTCTTTGTTCCTTCTGATTAATTTAGGGCTGAAGTCAACTCTCAGATATCAAAATAGACACTGCTGCTTTTGGGGGGCTTCCTCATATTTGGTAAATCTTTTACCATCCTCTTATTGTCAGTCTGTATACATCTTTTGAATGAGGTGAGGCTCTTGAAGGCAGCAAATTGACGGTTGTTGGGCTGGGGATATATCTCCAAGGTAGAGCACCTGCCTAGTGTGTGTAACGCCCTGGGTTCAATCCTCAGCACAACAACAACAAAAAAAAAAGACCACTAATGTTTAGGGCCATTATTGAAAGGAGTTCTTTTATGTAATTTTCTTGGTGGTTTTCCTATTTGATTTGGAGTATTGATTGATCTAGTAAAACTATATAAATAGAGATTTCTCAAAGAAAGTTTACACTGGCAAGAAAGCACAAGAAATGATCCTCTGCATCATTAGTTACCTGTTGTCATTGTTGTTAGGTGCCATAGAAATGAGTCCAAGTCATACTGACCCTTTGTACAACAGAATGAAACACTACCCAACACTGTGCCATGCACACAATCTTTTTAAATTTGAGCCCACTGTTGTAGCCACTGTGTTTCTTCTCATGTTGAGTCATGCCACATCAGCAAAAGGAGGTCACAGGTGTTTTACTCTATTCTTGTCATTAAGGTAGACTCTATTTTGAAGAGGCAACTTTTCCCCAGTCATTTCTTGAATGCTTTACAGCTTGGAGGGCTCATTTTCCAGCACTATATTTAACAGTTCTTCTTTGTTATTCATAGGGTTTTCAATGGCTAATTGTTTTGGGAGTGGGCTGGTGGGTCCTTCTCCCTAGTCTGTCTACATCTGGAAGCTCAGCTGAAACCTGACCACCATGGGTGGTTATGCTGGTATCTGAAATACGGGTGGCATAGATTGCAGCATCACAGCAACACGCAGGCCCCCACAGCAAAACAAGCTGACAAATGCATGGGGGTCATTAACTATTGATGTTGTTAGGAGCCATAAAGTTGGGTCCAACTCAAATCAATCCTAGGTACAAGAGATGAAACACTACCCAACACTGAACCATGCCTGGAACTATTGTCCGTGCCTCTCTGCTATTCATAGGGTTTTCAATGTCTGATTCTTTCTTGTGAGTGGGCTGCCAGGTCCTTCTCCCAAGCCTATAGCACCTGATGTTCCTGGGTAGTCTCCCATCTAAGCACTAACCTGGTCCAACCCTGCTTAGTTTCTGAGATCTGTCAGGATCTGATGCCAGGGTAGTATGGTTGCAGGCTACCAATTACTAGGGAAAAGCGAATCAAAACCACAGTGGCATGCCAATTCATATTATGAAATCTATAATAATATAAATAAGGCAAGGGGAAAATGATAAGCGTTGGTGAAGATTTAGAGAAAGTGAAATGCTCAAGCATTGCTGGTGGAAATCTAAAATTGTGCAGACACTTTATAAAACACTTTGCCATGTCTCAAAGGATTAAACACGGAGTTATTAAATGACCCAGCATTTCCACAATACATACCAAGGAGGACTGAAAATATATCCACAAAAAACATTTACATATATGTTTATACCATAACAATACCTAATAATCAAAGAGTAAAAGCAGACCAAATGTTCATCCATTGAAGACTAAATAAATGTTGTACTTATACGATCAATATTACTCTACTATATGAGGGAATGGTGTACTAATACATGCCATTAAATGGATGAGCTTTGGAAATATTATGCTAAGTGACAGAATATAGAGGTAAAAGGTCACAAATTTTGTGATTTCATTTATATGAAATATTCAGAATAAAATAATCCATAGATTGTTGGTTTCTATAGGCAGTTGACTCTCTTGTTCAATTGAGACTCTTGCCTATAGAAAAGAACAAGAACAAGAGAGACAGAAAAAGAATTGATGCTTTTGAATTGTGGTGCTGGAGACGTCTATTGAATATACCATGGACTGCCAAAAGAACCAACAAATCTGTCTTAGAAGAAGTGCAACCAGAGTGCTCCTTGGAAGCAAGAATGGCCAGACTGCGTCTTACATATTTCGGACATGTAGTCAGGAGAAATCAATCCCTAGAGAAGGACATCATGTTTGGGAGAGTGGCAGGTCAATGCAAAAAAGGAAAACCCTCCACCAGATGGATTGACACAGTGACTGCAACAATGGGCTTAAATATAAATAAGATCGTTTGCCTGGCACAGAATCGGCAAGTGTTTCAATCTGCTGTACATAGGATCGCTATGAGTCGGACTCAACTCAACGGCACCTAACAACAACAACAACATAGGCAGGAGTGGAGGAGGGAAAATGGAAAATCTCCACTAAGGAATACAGGTTCCTTTTTTTTTTTTTTTTGAGGTGATGAAAATAGTCTAGAAATAGATGATGGTGATGGATGTACATCTCCAAGTATTTCAAAGACAACTGATTGCATATTTTTAAAAGGTGAACTTTATGGTACACAAATTATATTTCCATTAAGCTGGTTTTTTTAATTAAGACTTTTTGAAGAACATACACTGTCAATGGTAGGGGGAGACCAGCTCAATCTTGTTGGCTATAGTAGCCTGTGGAATTCTTTTCAGAGACGTTACTACGGTGAAGCCAGGATCCTTGACTAAGGCTGCAGAAAAGAATTTCAGGGTGAGTCAGTGTGAAGCAAAGTTGATTTTTGATAATTTATTAAGAAAATTATTGTAATATAGTTTTAAGTTTGGGTGTTGAGAAAGAGACAGAGAGAAGCTTAAGGAAAGGATAGCAGTACACACACAAAGGAGCAGGTGGAGGCTTCTCAAGAGGGAGAGTCATGATAAAGTGTCTTCATAATACCTATGTATGTGATCTTGTGGCTACACTGTTCAAATGATCTAAAAGACTAAGTAAAAAAACCTTTTGGTATATTTATTTTTACCTAAAATACTTTTCTTTAGTAAATGAGATAATAAGGTAGAGTAAGAGGTACATTGTACATGTTTATGAGCTGATAAAATAAAAACATAGGATAAAAAAGGTCAATGCAATCCTTAGTATACATAGGTTACAGGGAGATCAAAACTTGTTTTGATGGTAAACATGGTTTATAATTTTGTGAGATGTTATTGATCCTCAACCAGCAGAGTTGGGGGTTTCTTTCCCTTCCCAGGTCCCCTTAATCTTCTTTCTATCCTGCCTCACAATTAGTCATGAATACAATCCTTGGATTTGAAATAAGTCTGTAGAACTCTGATTACTGTGATTTCTTGTGCCACAGTTCTGTCTGGACATATTCAGAGTGTGATCACACTATGCTTTCCTTTCAGCCACCACACACTTCTGAATACAATGGTGCTTGAGGAAGACAGAAGCCTTGGAATCTGTAACAGATGTTCAGAAAGCCCTGGTCAAGATGTCTGGTTCAAGAGCATTCTTTCTCTCTGAGAGGTCAAGAAATGTGAGAACAGAGGCCACAATCAAGCATGGTTATGAAAATAAGATTGTGGAAAACCAGGAAAGAGCAAGGATATGCTCTCATTAAAGTACTGAAAGTCGCGTTATGCACTTTTCAGGTCTGAATACAGGGGAGGAAAATAAACGGTAGCTTTAGGCTCAAAGCCAGGTGACTAGGGGCAAAATATCTGGGCGTTTCTTGGTTGTTCTTGTAAAGTGGAGCTTTTTCGTTTAAAAAACATGAACATTAGCCATTGTTGATCTTTTTTAAAGCAGGTGAGAAATTTGACAGCCCAAGGTAGAAAGAATAAAAGGGGCAGGAAACTAGTAATTACTGCCATCCCAAGACAAAAGAATGTGTTCACCATTCTCTGGTTTTCAGCTCATAATTTAATTCCTTTCTTCCTGCCAACAGAGGCAGCTTTCTCTTGTAGCACTGGCAAACAGAAGCTGCAAAACAGAGAAGATATGGAAGTTCACTGTGGGGTGGAAATTTACCAACTGCACAGATTTAGTTTCTGAGGTAAAAAAGTGACATTTCTTCCAAAAGGAATAGATATTCATATTTTGAAAGGATACAATGCATTTTCCTCCCTCCAGCCTACATTCCTCCTCTGCAGACCATGATCTCCCACAGACTAATCTATGCACCTGTAAATATTTTTAACAGAAATGTGATGCCAGTTTCAGATGTTCAGTGGGTGGAGCCACATCTAGAACACGCTCATGGACAACTGAAAATAAGACGAAAGTGTGTCTGACTCAGGCCATGGTATTTCCAGCCACATCATATACTTGTGAAAGCTGAACACTGAATAAGGGAGACAGGAGAAGAATTGATGATTTGAATTATGGTGCTGAAGACAAATATTGAATATACCATGAACCACCAAAAAAACCAACAAATCTGTCCTAGAAGAAGTGCAACCAGAATGCTCCTTGGAAGCAAGGATGGCTAGACTGCATCTTACATATTTCGGATATGTAGTCAGGTGGGACCAATCCCTGGAGAAAGACATCATGTTTGGGAGAGTGATAGGTCAATGAAAAAAATGGAAACCTTCAACTAGATGGATTGACACAATGTCTACAACAATGGGCTTAAACCTAAGAAAGATCATGTGCCTGGCACAGAATCTGGGAGTGTTTCATTCTGTTGTATACAGAGTCCATATGAGTGGGACCAGACTTGACGTCACCTAACAACAATCTTTACTAAACTTATTCTATATTCTCTATTATAACTTTTGTGTCATGTATAAATTCTTTTATGTGTCAGATACAGGGACCAGGGTTTTGCCGCGAGATTGCCAGACCCACACTCCACACCTGCTCCACACTCTGTTACCCGTGAATTTCCAGTAGCACTCATATGGCATCTCCTCTCCTTTACTAACTGAGGAACTCGGGAATGAGAGGAAGAAAGCAACTTTCCCCAGGTCACACCACCTGTTCTTTGCCAAACCATACAAAAAACCCAGTTCTCAGGACTCTCATTCCAGTCTCTTATATCGTGAGGCTCCCCAAGTCCTTGGGAAGTAACAATTTGAAGGAGAAACAAGATTGTTAGAACTAGAACTCAGAAGATAGGGATACATAACGAGACATAATGAAGAAGATGAAAACTCAGAAGACAAAAGAAATTAGTGTGTATTGCCATGGGGGAGCAGTTAGTTTAGGAAAAACAGAGCAACTCAATAGTGCAGAGTACAAGAACACAGATTTCTTTTGGTAACCATAGGAGAAGTTTGAAAGCTCTATGAGAAATCCCATGGAAGAAGTTAAGAGAATCTAAACTGCTTTTCACAAGGGTATAGCCAAAATAGGTAATATTTTTAAAAAGACATTTAGAGGATATGGAAAAATTCACACTATATAACCTCAACAATAATTCATTAGTGAACTTCTTAATTCTTTGCATACACTTGTGAATGATTTTCCATCAAATAATTCACATTGTTTGAGATAGTAAAGAGTTATCTTTAAACCATATATTCATAGTGGAAGGAGAAAGAAAAGCTACAGTAAAGGACAAAGGAGAGGGGGAAAGGACAGATGAAGAGAGAAAAGTCTATTACTGTTTCTTATAAATGCTGGGTTACATGTGTCTATGCTGGGTTTCTTATAAATGCTGGGTTACATGAGTCTATTTGATATCTTGATATCAAATACCCTTCACTGTCCTTCAGTATCTAACCCAACAATAATTGCTGCCTCCTCAGCACATTCTCCACTTATTCCCAGTTCACACTGACCTCCCTTTACCTATTCTTCTCACATCACATCAAAGTGTCTTGTGACATTCCTTAAATTGTCTGTCTCACACAATTTCAAATTATTGTTGTTGTTGAGTGCCATAGAGTCAGATCCAACTCATAGAAACCCTATGTACAACAGAACAAAACACTACCCAACCCTGTGCCATGCACGCGATCTTTTTACATTTGAGTCTGTTGTTGCAACCATTACGTGTCTTCTCATTTTGAGACATGCTACATCAGCAAAAGGAGGTCCCAAGACCTTTACTCCATTTTGGTCATTAGGGTCAATTCTACTCTTCCCCAGTCATTCCTTGAATGCCCCCAGCCTGAAGGACTCATTTTCTGGCACTATACTTGACAGTGCTTCTCTGCTATTCATAGGCTTTTCAATAGCTAATTGTTTTGGGAGTGGAGTGCCAATTCCTTCTCCCTAGTTTTAGTCTGAACATTCAGCTGAAACCTGTTCACCATGGGTGGCCCTGCTGGTATCTGAAATACCAGTGGTGTAACTTTCAGCACTACAGCAACACAAAGCCCCTATAGCATGACATGTTGAGAGATATGTGAGGATTTCAAATTGTAGATTGTTTACTAATATCTCATATTCATGTAACTTATGTATCCAGTTAAATTACAAATATTCAAAACAGATTCAATGTTTGATATTTTATTACATAAACTAGACAATAATAGTTGGTTTATTGAATTGATAAATGAATACATGTTTAAATAAACAGAAAATGAATAAATTTAGGAGCAATGTTTAAAACATTGGATGAAAGGAACCCAAGTCTAATGAATGCTTCAAAAATGTTTACACGTGGATTAAAATAATTTCACATCTTTTAATCATGAGTACTGGCTAGTTCTGTAAAGTCTCTGCACTTGTCTAATGGAGAGGAAAAAAAAAGAACTGAGAATATGTTGAATTCTAGACCAAATCAGCCACTGAGTCAATTCTGAGCATCTGTTAAGCAGGTTGCATCTAGATCTATGAAGCCCTGTCCAGGTTTGGCAAGGTTTGATTCATGACATTCTGGGAACTAATAAGAAATAGCAAGCCATCTCCTGGCTAGATAGAAAAAGATATCAGCCTCTTGGCTTTTTCCAGAGACTGAGGGTTCTCTAAACTGTCAACACTCTAGAATCACCTATGGAACTTCCAAAAATAACTACATATAGGTTGGAGCTCACAAAATTCTTGTTCCACGTGTATTTCATATTTTGCAAGCTATAAGGGCTACTTACTAAGCTTAGCCCTTTCCTTATACTTAGAGAGCAGCACAGAAAGGTCTCCAATAAACATGTCTGTAATGCTATATATAACAGATGGAAGAACAACAGTACCTGTGGGGATAATGCTGTGGGAGAAAGCCTGGAATTTGTTTTCAAGGAGACTTGGTACAACCAGCAGGACTTGTCAGGAAACTTCTGAACAAGAATGAGGAGGGACTGGTCAAACAAGAGACTGAAATCCATGTAAAAGCCCCATAATTATGATTACACTGACACATGACTAGAAAGAAACATTCATGGTAAAGAATGGAAAATCCAGACTGAACCCCTAAGCCTTCGGCAAGTTAAGTATATGATAAAGTACCCATTTCTCATGAGTGAGCTCAAGTTATATACTCTGAAATAAATGATATTGAGGAAACTACATATCTTTTGGAAAAAAGATAAAGCTAGATCCTTATTTCATATCCTACATGAAAGAAATCTCCAAAGGAATTGAAGTCACAGAGTAAGAAGGGACAAAGGGCCCCTCCCCTGACCCAGCTCCCAGGTCCTGAGATAATGGAGACCAAATGTGGAAAAACAAGCTAGCCTCCCCAAAGGTCAAGCTGAGGATCCAAACTTCCAATCTCATTCCCTCTTCCCCTCTCCCTCCCTTTCCTGCAAGATGGTGGGGGGGGAGGCTTTTCTAGCCTAAGCCTCAGACAAAGAACTTGCCTGCAGCTATGACCCCACTCCCTCCCCTCAGCCACAGCTGCCCTAGAGACTTCTCTGCCTCTTCTCTGATCCCTGTCTCAGGGATGTGAAGGAATCTACAGTAAATACTTGAAGAAAGCATAGAATATACCTTACAACCAGAGAGCAGGGAAAATCTTTGAAATAAAGATTCAAAATATAGAATCCATCCATGTATAAAAAGATTTTTTAGGTTTTTATTTTGAGATTAAAAAAAATCAGCCTTCTTACAAGAATACTTCTTAAATAACAAATAAAATAAAAAATTAAAAAGTAAGAAATATTTTCTACTCCTATGTAGATGAAAAGATTATATATATTATATATGTATGTGTACATATACATATATGTAATATATGTATATATACATAAAGAGTAATCAGAAAACAAAATGAAAAAGACAAAGAATGCAATAGGAAAAAATGGGCAAAGGATATTCACAGAGAGTAAAATAAAAGCAGTGGCCATATGCACTCAACCCTTTCTTGACGAGAAGCACAAATTAGAGGCGGTTTTGGTACCAAGAAGAGCAGAGAAGTGTGTGTTGATTGTTGTTGTTGTTGTTAGGTGTGTCAAGTTGGAATCTGACTCATAGCGACCCTCTGTACAACCGAGGAAACACTATTGTCAGTGCTTCTCTGCTGTTCATAGGGTTTTCAATGGCAGATTGATTTTTGGGAGGGGGTTGCCAGGTCCTTCTCCTAAGCCTACAGCTTCTGTTGTTCCCAGGCTGTCTCCCATCCAGGTACTAACCAGGCCCGACCCTGCTTAGCTTCAGAGATCTGACGGGATCAGATGCCCCAGGGCTATGGCTGCAGGCGTGTGTTGATTAGACTTCTCAAAGTAGTAATCATAAACACTGGACAAAACAGAAAGAAAGCCTATTGGGAGACTTTAGTTAAAATAAAAGCAGGCGGAAGCTGAAAGGGATTCAGCATTGAAAGAAAGAGTTTTATGTGGCAAGGTCTGTATTCACAGCACTGTGCTAGAGGGTGTTTTCTGTTTGTGAGGTGGGAAGTGTCTAGAACAACAGCTTGTGAGCCAGAGAACTTGGAATCAGTATTTATCAAAGTACAGTGTCTCCAAAACAGCTAGAAATCTGTGTAGAGATATGGTACTTTTCTTATTTTCTCAGTTGTGTGTTTTTCTACTGTTCACATTTATTGTTTCTGTAAAAATGAAAATGAATAAAAAAAAATGAATGGATGAGTGGAAGAAAGAAGGCAGGCAGGCAAGTGGGTAGACAAGAAGGAAAAAGAGATAGCCCAGGGTTTGTGATTCAGCTCTACTGGATGAACATGAGAAAATGATAGGGTTTTCTCAGTTCTCACTTTCTTTCAGGTGACAGAAATAATCATAATTCCAACTATATATTCTTATGAGTTCTGGTTGATAAAATGCATTCAAACTACTTAGCACAGTGCTTGACTCTGGACTGAAGGTGAGGGATTATTGTCTTTATTCACATCTCCGTTATTGATGTAGTTACATTTGTCTACTGAAAGAATGAGCTAAACAGCCCAGGAACTAACCCAGCTGGAACATTGAGGAAATGCAGGCTGGCCAACTTGGCAGCACAGGGTTGTGGATACCATTACTGACACCACCTCTGCGCTCTGGCCACAACCACACAGCCAGGAGACAAAGGTATTAGTCAAACTAAGACAAAGTATAGGACGCAGAGGTTTAACAGCACCATCTATGACAAAGCGCAATTCCGGGAGGGGAAATTCAGCCTGGTGGGTTCCTACTAAAGCAATCTTACCAGCTGTCTTTTTTCCCTCCAAAAATGTTTCCCTTGCATTAATGGTCACAGACTTATTTTCATGGATGCACTGAAATTATAGTAGTCTTCCTTCAGTTTAAAGGAGAGACTGAAGGACAGGAAGACCAAGGGAGGAAAAAGGTGTTTCTTTTTAATGGCAAGAAGTGGAAGAGAGCTCTTTACAAATCTGGTTTTAGCAGCCTGGGCCCTTCTCCTTTATGACATACACTCAGAGATTTATTATTGGCAATAAAATTCATAGTGCAGGAATAGCCATCGTAGCAGCAGCAGAATGGCACAGCAGTTGTAATGATATAAACGTGGAGTCCATACACATACTTTCTCCACTTCCTATTGTCCTGGATCCTCAAGTTACCCGGGAATTGCTGTTATCTATATTATACCAGGGAGAAAAGTGGCATAGCAGACTGTTGTCAGAACGCCCAAAACGTGCCCACCACGGGCCAGCCTAGGGCTCAGTGTGACTAACTCCTAGCTTGCCCACATCTTCTTCCCACAGGGTTTCCAGATCACTTGCCCCTCAGCTACCCCTACCCCCATGTATCTATTTGCCTCCAGCTCAGTGCAAATGTGGAAAAAAATCCCAGATGAAAAGCCTCAGAGCCACCTGTTGAACCCCAGCCTAGTCCTCAACTTTGCTCCGGTATGCTCCATTGGAGGAACGTACTCTATGAATTTCAAATTAAAATTGTCCTAAAAATATATTCCCTCTCCTCTGAGGCTGCTGCTCCTCCAGGGTCCCCTGTGCTGCAGAACAGCACCACAGCTCTTCCAGAGAACTCAGCCTAAGTCCTGGCAATCATGCTGCTGCCTCTGTTCCTTAAGCCTCTTGGGCAAGGCAGAGCCATCAGCCCATCCAGCCTCATCTGCTCTTCAGGCCTCTCTTCCCACCTCCATGCTGCTCACCTTGCCCAGGCTACCTTCCTATCTCCCCAATCAGGGTTCTGCAGGCCTGGGCACCTCCAGGCCACCCTCCCTGGCTCTCTGGCAGTTCTCACCATCTTCAGTGTGTAGCTTCGTGAACTACCCAAGACATTGCCAAAGCCCATTGCTGTCCACTTCCTGACACCGCCTCCTCCTCCATGGCTTCTGGGTCTCCCCCTTGCATTTCCTCCCTTTCCTCCCCAAGGTGTCTTGCTTGTCCTCAGCTCTGTGTTGAGGATCCTTCCCTGGCCAAGCTCTTTCAGCCAGCATTTTAAATACTAGGTACAGGTATACACTGATAACATTCACATTTAAAGATATATCTAGTATTTTGATATGTAAATTATATATCTGACAGTCCCATAGCATTTCTGTTATTTTACAAGCATCTGAAAATGATGCCTCCAAATTCAAATTCCTGATTCCCTATCTTTTACAAAACTCCCATTTCTACAGCCCTCCTAGGTCAGTCAACAGAAATGTCATCTGTCCAGTCATTCAGACTTTGTGCTACGCAGACTAGCCTTTTTGTTCCGAAAGTGGACCAAGGGGACTCCTGCTTTACACATTGTCCCTGCTGTTACCTATACCTGGGTTAGTTTTCCCCCTAGATCTTGCCACACTCCTTCTCCTCCAAGATTTCCTTCTCAACAAACATTTTTGTTTTTCAATACTGCAGGGTTGAACCCAGGGCACATTCTAGGCAATTGGTCCACCACTGAGCTGCATCCCAAGCTCCTTTTGTACTTTTTTTAAAATTTTATTTGAGACAAGGTCTTACTAAGTTGCACAGGCTGCCTCTGGCTTTGAACTTGGGATCCTCCTGCCATAGCCTCCTGAGTCACTGGGATCTCAGTAGTGAACCACCATACCTAGCTTATGTCCTAATCATACTGATATCCTTGTGCCTGGCAAGTACTTGGGGAATGTTAGGTGCTGTATATTTCTTTGTTTATTTGAGGGAAAGAAAGCAGGGAAGAGGAGAACATTCTTAGTGGGTGGTGAGGTCCACATAGAGTAAATACAATTGATTACCTCCTTCCCAGAAAAAATAACCTCTTTCAGCCTAAGATTGATTTGCTTTTAAAATAATCATAAGAAAAGTTTTTTCCTTCTAAGAGTAGAAATTTAGAAGGTCATGAATAAATATGTGCCTAGAAGTTGCAGCCATAGGCCTTAGGTAAAGAAGTTTTGTTTTTCCTAACATCTCAGAGCCTCATCATTCTGTATGTAATCCCCTGTTAATAAATACTTAGAATGTGTCTCCTATATATGACTTTGTTGTTTTTGTTGTTGTTAGGTGCTGCCGAGTCAGTGTCTGACTCATAGTGACCCTACATACAACAGGCAAAAGAGTATTGTTAGTGTTTCTCTACTATTCATAAAGTTTTCAAAGGCAGATTGTTTTTTGGGAGTAGGTTGCCAGGTCCTTCTATAGCCCATAGCACCTAGTGTTCCCCAGTGGTCTCCCATCCAAGTACTAACCAGGCCGACCAAAATCTGACAGGATCCGAAGCCTTGGTGCTATAGCTGCAGGCTTTGACTCTGTACTTTGCATAATTAAGACAATGAAAGAAACATATGCCCAAACCCATCAATGAGCTGGAGCTGGGTTATGGGGTTGCTTATGAGATCATCAACATGCCAACAAGGAAATAAGTAAGGTTGCACCATAAAGCCCCTCATCTGCAATGGAAATTAGCACTGTCAGCATCAAACCATTAACATTTAGCCCCGAACTTTCAGTTAGTTGACTTTCCAGTACTAGCATTTGCCATGGCTTACTGCATAAAAGATAAAACTGGCTTTGAACTGAGCTTGGTTCCATCTCTATCACTGCTGTAGACCAGCACACTCTTCATTTAGACTGTGAGTTACTAGGGGATCCCTCTTTGGCTATCCATGCAAAAAGGAATTTATTTTCTATGCTGCTATGCCAACACTTCATTGGATTCCCTCTTTCCTCTCTGGACAGTTCTTTGAAGTCTTCCTTTCAGGATCCTGGATGAGAATAACATTTACAGTCACATCCTCAGCCTTCCCCTTACCTACCACACTTTTCTGATAGAATCTCCTTCATTCTCATGGCTTGAAAGGTTATTTCCCCTCTGGCGACTCCAAAATCTATGTCTCCAGATCACCCTCCTGAATCTATCCCCACTATTCAGTTCCCCACTGCCCATGTCCACACAAGCTTTAGAGGCACCCTGAATGTATCACACCTACACTGAAGTCTTTATTCCACCCCCCCTTGACCTTGCTCCTTCTCCAGAATCTGTCTCATGAAAATGCACGGCTGCCAACCCAGCTGTTGCACCTGCAAACCTGGAGCACACTACGGATGCTTCACTCTCCCTCATCCCCACTTGCCCACCTCACCCCATCCCACCTTTACATCCTGCGAACCACTGAGTCCTGTGGCTTCCATCTCAAGGCCTGTCAGCTCTCAATTTGTAGCAGGGGCTTCCACCATGATATGCCTTTCTTAAAACCTGTGCCTTCCTACTTATTGCATCCAGATTTTTAAATGTGTAACTTATCCCTTGGTCCTCCTATTTAATACTCTCCCAGGAATCCTTGTTCTCCTCTAATGATAAAGACCAGACTTACAGATATGATTTGGTATCAGCTTACATATCTGCTTACATGAAAGAACCCCATCTAATCCCTCCTTATCTAGACAAATTCCACTTGTTTTTGCGACTCAAATTACCTATCAGTCTATGCTGAGTTAGTTGGCCCATCTCTGTGCCCTCCTAAAATCTTTAATTTCTCTAAATATATTGTGTTACAAGCTGTTATGATTTGATTTGTTTCTCTTTCTAGGTTGTGCCATGTTGCCAGCACCGCATATTTATATATCACTTTACTTCTGGTACCTGGTGATAGGCCTAGAGATCAGGGAACCAATAAAAGTGTTGCTGGATGGGTGATGGATGGATGGAGGAAGGGTACTAAGGGAAAGAAGAAGGAAGGAGGAAGGAAAGGAGAAATGAAGGGAAAAGAAAAGAGAAAGAGAAGGAAATCGGAAGGAGGGAGAAGGGAGGAAATAATAAAAATTATGCAGTATGAGTAACATCCTACCATACAGAGGTACTGGAGGAAGGTTTAAAGCCTCCATGTGGTGCTAGGGCTTTGGGCACAGGTAGCAACTTCTTTCAGTACCCAGTTGTCTGAACTTAGAATGATTTCTCTGCTTCCATTTTGATAAAACAAAGAAAGGGGGTTCTGATCCTCCTTGGCAAGTTCAGTCTGTATTGCTGGATCACATGGGCTGCAGGAAGAGACAGAGGCAAGAATTAATGCTATGACTAATGATACAGAAAGGAATCAGATACATGTGTGTCCATCAGGGAATAGCTGGAGTCTCTGCCTTCAGTCACCACCAGCAGTTGTATCTGAAGAGTACATAGGGTCAAGGCTGCCTACAGGGTTGCAGGGTTCAAAACAGTGAAAACAAAGCAGGTACATACACCTGAGAAGTCTGTGGCAAGCCATTACTGTCTTTTAGCCCCAGAAATTGGTCGTCTGCTTTGAATGCACCCTTTGTCAAGATGATCTCAGGAACCACAACTATCCTTCACACCTGTGCTGTGCAGACACAAACAGAGAACTCAGAAGGAACACCTTGGTGACCTGCAGCCAAGATGGTATCTGAATGTTACTGCTGTCCTCTAATAGTGGACAGGGACCTAAGCAGCAGGGACTCTTGTACATGGAAAGAACACAGGGGGAACTCTTACACAGAACCATTAAGAAAAAGAAGGTGGACTGTCCAAAGTAATAAAATAACTAGAATTGACTAAAGAGAAGGTATGAAAATGTTCAGATCCTCATTATTTCAGTGTTCCAGTATTTATTATATCACTGACACTGTGCTACATACTTCCATGCATTGCCTCATTTAATTTGCATTATAACTTTATGAGAATCTACACTTAAAGATGAGAAAACTGGAGCTCAGAGAGTGTAGCTAACGTGTTCAAGTCTAAAAATGGCAACACCAGAATTGAGGGTTAAAGTTGGTCTCTCTAACATGAAGCTCAAGGGATCTTCTTCCTCCCCAGCCCACACCTCCTTCTGCATTTGGGATTCTCTCTACAGGGTGGTCCAGCTGCGACACCTCTCTTCATTCATTAAGCAGTCATTTCTCAGTGCTCAAGAGTTCCTAGAAGATAGTACACTCAAATATCCTGCCTAGAAGTCACCTGGACAGCCCACAAGTTTTCAGTATCACCTCTGTAAGTACCACCATTTCCTTCATCAGTGTGTTATGTGTGACATGTCCATGCCACACAGGTGAGCTGGTAAATGGGAGGTAGGCGAGATAAATGACCATCTCACATTCTCAGGGACCTGGGAAGCACTGAACAGAGAAAGGGGTTCTTCTTTTGGAGGGAGGGTGTGTTTGTCCACAGTCATCCAAAATGAGCTAAGAGAAGTAACAGTGCAAAACAGAAATCGAGTCTCCCCTAGCCACCCCTGGGTTTTGCCACTTCTTTTCCTCCAATAGCAAAAATAACTCTGTGAACAAGGAGTTGCTATATTTGGAATGAAAAGGCAGGGGGAACTCAGCTCCTGAGTCCAAGACGCAGGGTGGATGGAGGGCAGCAATCACAAGTCAGGTGAAGTCACAACTCACTATTGGCAGACAGACTGCTCAGCCCCCACACTGACACAAATTACCTTGGGCCAAGCAGCAAGTACCTCAGGAACCCTGCAGGACCATCCCACACTGGAAAGTAGTTCAAAGATGCAGATTTTATCAGCCAAATACCCCTGGGTTATTAAATAAAAAAATAAAAAGAAATAAAAAGAAAGAAAAGAAAAGAAAAACCAGGAGTGTGAAATCAGAGTGGATAAGAGCAGAAAGGGAACCGACCTTCCAAGCCAATTTCTCGGGAAGAAACTGAGGTCCATAGAGGGGATAGGACTTAGCCAAGGGGAGTTAGTAGCAGAACAATGGCTTTTACAGTTAAGACCGAAATCTTCAGCCTGATTTTCTGGTGTTCTCTCAACCACAATCCTAGCTCACTAAATCTCACCACTGAGTTCCTTGATGCAGTATCTCCCAGCATCTCCCACAACAGAAATAATGATAATAGTTGTAAGATGTACTGGGGAAAGCATACATGGCCTCTTGTTCTAGAGGTAATGAACCCTGGGGATCTCAGCTTGCACCACCTACCTCCACAGACCAAGACCCTAGGACTAGAAGATTCTGCTCCAATACACCACGCTCCTTCATATGCTGTCCATTCTGCCTGGAATGTGCTTCACTTAGTTAGCTTGTATTTCACCTAGTCAGCTTCAGTTACCAGCTCAATAACCCCTTCATCCAAAAAGATATCTCTCAATATTTCACCATAAGGTTGACATATATTCCTAGAACACTGAATACCTTGTTTTGAAAATACATGTGCATTTGTGTGACTATTTGATCAGCATTGCCTTCCAGGGAGTGAGTAAGCTGTTCTCAGATCATGAGAACAAGGGCTATATTTCTCTTGCTATATTATGCCCATAGCCATTAGCAAATAACTTATAGGAGGTTCTCAATAAGAACTTCTGGGCTAAATGGCTAGTACTCATATCCTAAGACTTCTGTTGTTGTTGTTGTTATTAGGTGCCATCGAGTCAAGTCTGACTCATAGCGACCCTATGTACAGCAGATCGAAACATTTCTCAATTCTGTGCCAGGCACACGATCTTATTTATATTTAAGCCCATTGTTGTAGACATTGTGTCAGTCCATCTGGTGGAAGTTTTCCCGTTTTTTTTGTTGTTGTTGACCTGCCACTCTCCCAAACATGATGTCTTTCTCTAGGGATTGATCTCTCCTGACTACATGTCCAAAATATGTAAGACACAGTCTAGCCATTCTTGCTTCCAAGGAGCACTCTGGTTGCACTTCTTCTAGGACAGATCTATTTGTTCTTTTGGCAGTCCATGGTATATTCAATAGACGTCTCCAGCACCACAATTCAAAAGCATCAATTCTTCTCCTGTCTCCCTTGTTCAATGTCCAACTTTCACAACCATAGATGCAACTGACAATACTATGGCATGAGTCACACACACCTTCGTCTTCAATGTGACATCTTTGCTTTTCAATACTCTAAAGAGATCTTTTGCCACAGCTTTTCCTAGATCAACACATCTTTTGATTTCTTGACTGCTACTTCCATGGCTGTTGATTATAGAGCCAACCAAAGCAAAATCTTGGACAATCTTAATCTTTTCTCCATTTATTGTGAAGTTGCATACTGGCCCAGTGGTAAGGATTTTTGTTTTGTTGATGTTTAGTCACTGCCCATATTAAAGGCTATGATCTTTGATCTTCATAAGACTTCTAGATGCATACTTTGTCCTAGTTTGACTTTTTCAGGCCATGGTTCTTAAACTTACTTTAAACCATACCTGTTTTACCATGCAAAATTCAATGAATATTTGCAGAGGCTGTGCTCTGCAAAGACACTTTGTGAGAGGCTGGGAGGCACAGAGAACAACAGGTTTAGGTGTCAGCAGACCTAGATTCCAGCCTGAGCTCTGCAAATGACCTTCTGTGGTACCTTGTGGAAGTCATGGTCCTTTTCTGCTCCTCTGCTGTCTCATCTACCTATAGATTAGCTTCTTCGACCCTAACACTCCTTCATTTCTAGGTCAGAATACCTTTCATTCACTGTAATAATTTACCCACAAGTTACTCAGCATCTATTCTGAATGTGCTATTGGGCTGTTTCCAGAATTCCTGGAGTCCTCTCCTTCAAAACTGATGTGTCCCCTTCACTCAGAGATTCTGATTTCTTCTACAGCTACTCCAGTCAACTCAGTCACAGTTTAAGTGGCAGCTGGTGGCTGGGCCAGGTACTCTGCAGAGGGAAACATTACCAGTTCAATAAAAGCTCTGGGTTTCTTAATCCAAAATAGGACAATTCAAGCATCACAGCATAGATAGTGGAGAAGACATTTGGGACCACAGAAGACTTGTCAGGAATTGAATAGCATTTCATACGGCCCTCTATAGAGTGTTTTATGCTGAGAACAAGTTTGTAAGTGAAGTAATGAAATCCAATCCACATAGGGCTCTGCAAGTCTTTTCAATCAAAACCCCAACTCTGAATTTCCCCAAAGATAGGAGGAAGGCTCCCAGAGGGCAGTCCCACTGAGTTAGCAAGGAGATGGATTGGGACACTGGGGGCCAGGCAAGGCCAGGCTGCAAGGACACTGCAGAGGGAAAATAGATGCTAAGTTGTTTCAGAACACACAGCAGGAACACCAGGAACACTGTAGCAAAGAGGAGAGGAGGAATCCAGGCCAGATGCCTCACAGCTGGAAGCGAAGCTCTGCTCATTGCCAGAATGCCATAGAGCAAATGACACACAGGAGTGGAAATTCACTGGTCTCCAGAGGGTAAGGAATATCCGGCACCATCACACAGCATGGATTCGGTGCTCTCAGGTCAGAACTTCTTGGGGCTTGATGAATTAGAAACCAGCCCCCTCAAATATCTCATTTGAAGAAAAGCCTGATAGGACCCTCAGCCCCACAGCAACTACAGCTTCAGATGTACCTAGGTGAACCCCTGGAGATCCCGTCCTCCAAAGTACTGCTCAGATTCCAGGACACAATCCACCTCAACATCCTCTCTCAATGACTCACCCTGTGCAGCAGGAACTAGGACCTTTTTCTATAATGGGCCTGAAAATATGAAGTATGTTAAGCTTTATGGGCCATGCCATCTGTGTTGAAATTACTCAAAAGTGCTGGGTTAGCAGAAAAGAAATCCCAGGCAGCATGTAAATGGGTGAACATGGCTCTATTCCAATAAAACTTTATTTACAAGAATAGGCAGTGAGCCCAATTTGACCCTTGGGCTGCAATTTGTCAAACCCTGATCTACAACAAAACACCAAGACTATTCAGCATCTCCCCTCTTCATATTTGCTTAAACCTAGTAGAGTGCTCCATCAGGAAAGATCTCTGAGGCCCCAAACTCAGAAGTTGGATTAACTGCCCTGTCCCTATGAATTGTCTATTCTCCAGACCACTCCTTAGCCTAATCCTCCAGCAACGCTCCACAAACCCAACTCCTTGGGCCTTACACATTCAGAGTTCTGGTTCCAGAACATCAAACAGGAGGTATAATGGCCCATAGGAAAGAATGCTGCAGAATAACCAGCAGATTATCAATGGTATGAATAGTTCTACCATGATTACTACTAAGGAAATTGGACTCAGGAGTTTTACTCCTCACCTTTAGGTCCTATTAAACTAGGGGTTAATGACCAGAAATCAGAAAACTGCAACTGAGGGAATTACTGGCAACCTTTATTGATTAAAATTTAAATAAAAAACACAAAACAAACCAAAAACAAAGGAATATGATAAACTTTTGACAAAGAATCAGAAGGCCAGAGTCCCAGGCCTGAGTGAGACTATTTGTGTGGTGTGTGTATAATAGAAGTGCTCAAACCTAGGACTTTGTGTGAACTAGGCAAGTGTCCTACTGCAGGTCTCATCCCCAGCCCTGGCTGATGTTTTTAGGTTTGGCATTAAGTTTCTCAGAGAAGTTTTTCTTACTGGGGCAACATTTCAACACATCTTGTCAGTTCCTTGAATAAAACTCTCTAAATACTCTCCCAGCCTGCAGCTGTAGCCCTGTGGCATCCAATCTCATCAGATCCCAGAAGCTAAGCAGGGTCGGGCCTGGTTAGTACCTGGATGGGAGACTTCCTGGGAACACCAGAAGCTGTAGGCTTGGGAGAAGGACCTGGCAAACCCCTCCCAAAAGTCAATCTGCCATTGAAAACCCTATGAACAGCAGAGAAGCACTGACAATAGTGTTTCCCCTGTTGTACAGAGGGTCACTATGAGTTGGATACTGACCCGACAACACCTAACAACAACAACAAACACTCTCCCAACTGGAACTTAGCTCAGCTGGAAGAGCGCTGCTCTGCAGTTTCTGAGGTCCCAAGTTTGATTCCCAGCACTGCAAAAGTGGGAAAAGGATGTGGCAATCCACTCCCAAAGCAATCCCAAAACAGTTATTGAAAACCCTCTGAGGGTTGCTATGAGTCAAACACAATTTGACAGACCCTAACAACAACAACAAACACTCTCCCTAAACCTTACATAAAATCTGCATTCTTTGCTCACTTCTCTGACTTTGCCTCTTATCATTTTACCCTTCATAATGTACCCTGAAGCCATGGAGTGCATGATACAAAGCTCCTTATTCACAACTCTTTTCTCCTTTGATAAATCTTCACCTATGATCCATCCCTAGCCTCTAAACCTCCCAATTGCATTTGTCCTTCTAATCTCCACTTACATATCTGCATTCTATAACATTTTTCTTGGCTCACAAAAACTGGATCCAATGTTCCTTTCTTATAATCCCACATAGTTCTCTTTCTCTATGGTTATTCTCATCACATATTACTATACTTTCTTGTTCATCCTTTTAGGAAGTGACTTATCTGAGCACTAGAATTTGCTTTTGTAGTCTCCATTGTAACATCTAAGTCATCATACAAGATCTAATGTGCTAAACTAGCTAATTAGTAAGTTTGTGTATTTAGAAACACTTTGAAGAAACATAGAAGTATCTAATTCCAATAATTTAAAACTTGAAAAAAATCATCAAAATCTTGTTTTGACATAAACTATCCCTTTCATGTATGGAAAACACTTAATCTTTCATCTCAGAAGTAAAATGTATGTCCCAAACTGACATCTAAACAACTTTCCAAAAGGCTAGAAATTTGCTTCAAGATAATTCAATAGGATGAAATTTAAGTAATTAGGACTAATGAAACTATATTGGCCAAAAATTAATAATTTCTGAAACTGGGTGATGGGTACATGGAACTTAATGTTATATAATATTCTTTCACATATGTTGAAATTTTTGCATTAAGAAGTTTCACATATTGGGAAAACAAGTCTTTTCAATAAATGAGTTTGGGAAAACTGGATATTTATATGCAGAAAAATGAAGCTAGACATTTATCTCACATCATTTATGGAATAAATACCTAATCATAGGACCTGAAAGTATAAAACTACTGGAAGAAAACATGACAGAAAAACTGAAAGACATTGGTCTGAGCAAAAAATTTTTAGATTTGACCCCAAAACTACAGGCAACAAAATAAAATGTAGACAAAAGAGATTATAAAAATACAAAGGAAACAATATAGTAAGAGGTAATCTATAGGTTGGAAGAAAATATTGGCAAGCTATACACCTGATAAGAAATTGATATCCAAAATATATAAGGAACTAAATCATCTATATAGAAAGAAAACAAATGAACCAATGTGAAATTGAGTAGGGGAACTAAATAGATATTTCTCAAAAGAAGACTTAGAAATACCCAACAGATATATGAGCAATGCTCAATAATACTAATCATTAGAGTAAGGAAAATCAAAACTACAACAAGATATGGCTTCACTCCTGTTAGAATGGCTATTCTCAAAAAGAAAAATAACAACAAATGCTGGCAAGGATATAGAGAAAATGGAACCTTGACACACTATTAATGAAAATGTAAATTATGACAAAGTTTATGAAAGGCTCTCAAACAACTAAAAACAGAATTACCATATGATCTGGATATTCCACTTCTGGGTATTTGTCCAAAAAATTATAAATGAATGTGTTGAAGTGTCAGGGTTTTAGCTCTAGCCCGGCTAAAGTTAGGGCCAAACCCTCAACATAAACAACGTGGTCGATGTCAGGAAAGAAGGACCTCGGGAGACCTTCAGATGGTTGGAGAAGGACAGGGAAGGTTTATTGGGATGCTCCCCTTATGGAGAGCAAGGAGCAAACAGCCCCTATAGAGCAAGGCTCTATCCCTTTGAGTGCTGGCTCTAGGCCTGCAGCATGGAATGCTGCAGGCTAAGTGCTGGTACAGCTCAGCCTTAAAGGCACAGCCACAGCCGCTGGTGGTCAGTTGAGGTCCGATGGTCTTGACTCTCACAGCTTGCCTTCTTTACCCCACTCCTTCCCAAGGATGAGAGGAGTTGGGAGGCTCTTCGTGGCTTGCTAGATGCCTTTGGCTTTTCGGGGCCTCTGGGCTTGATCGCGCCGGCTTGCTAAATGGTCTTGCTGGAGTAGGGAGCGCTGGTCCAGGTGATGAGGTTCAGGAGGCGGTCAGAGAGGTGAGGATCAGTGCTGCTACAGGGATCATAGGGTGAAGATGGGGTCCAGGAGCCCTGCTTTTATAGGGTCCTGGAGGGGTCACATGGTGGGGTTCAGCCAATCGGGGCACACAGCTGGCCGGTACAGTGGGCAAACTGACATAACTGCCAAGTAGAGACAGTTACTGCCTGCACAGTGGTGAGGGGAGTCAATCAAAATTAAGGTGATTAAGGCTGGTCAAGCTGGCCAGGGGCCATCTTTGCTCACTCGATGGGAGGGGCTGTTTTGAGTGAGTGAGATGAGCCCTGGGGTCAACTAGGGGTCAGCCCCTCAGGCTGTCATGAGGGACCCTAGCTGGGAAATATTATTTTAAAAATCCCCAACATTGAAGAGATGTCTGCACCCCCATGTTCACTGCAGCATTAGTCACAATAGCCATCCCATGGAATCAACCTAACTATCCATCAATACAAGAAAATATGGAATATATACAATGGGAAACTATTCAGCTCTTAAAAAGTCATTTCCAATGACATGAATAGAATTGGAAAACACTACACTAAATTAGGACTGGGGTTTAGCTCAGTTGGTAGAGTGCTACTCTGTGGTCTCTGAAAACCAGGGTTTGATCCCCAGCACTGCAAAACCAGAAGGATGTGGCAATCTACTCCCAAACCAATCCCGAAACAATCAGCCATTGAAAACCCTATGAGAGTCTCTGTGAGTCAGACCTGACTTGTCAGGACTTAATAGCACCACACTAAAGTAATCCAAGCACAGAAAGACATATAACACATATTGTCATTTTATGTACAACCTAAAACAACCAAGGGCTGGGATTTAGCTCAGTGGGTGGAGCGCTGCACTGCAGTCTCTGAGGCCCCGAGTTCAATTCCCAGCACCATAAAAATGGGAGCAGGGCCTGGCAATCCACAACCAAGACAATCCCAAAGCACTCAGCCATTGAAAACCCTATGAGGGTCGCTATGAGTCGGATACTGACTCGGCGGCACCTAACAACAACAACAAAACAACCAAACACACAGAAACAGGAAGTAGAATGGTGATATCAGAGTTTGATGCTTGGGGAAAATGGGAGATGATGGTCAAAAGGTACAAAGTCTCACTTGCACAAAAAGGATGGTTTTTTTTTAATAGATATATTGCACAGCATGGCAAACATAGTAAAAAAATAATGTACATTTCAATATTGCAAAAGGAGTAAATTGGCTGTGCTTTAGCTCTGTTGGCAGAGTGCTGGTTCTGCACTCTCTGAGGACCCAAGTTTGATCCCTAGCACCAACAATACTTAGAGAAGGATGCAGCAATCCACTCCTAAGGCAATCCCAGAACAATCAGCCATTGAAAACCCTATGAAGGTTACTATGAGTCAGACCTAACTCGATGGCACCTAACAACAAGAGAGTAAACTTCAAATTTACTCACAACAAAAAGTGGTAAATATTTGAGTGATAGGTACATTAATTATTGTTGTTGTTAGGTGCCAACAAGTTGTAGTCCAACTTGTAGTGACCCTCTATACAACAGATGAAACACTACCCCACACTGTGCCATGTCTGACACTATTGTCAATGCTTCTCTGCTATTCGTAAAGTTATCAATGGCTGATTGTTTCAGGAATGGACTGCTGGGTCCTTCTCCCAAGACTACAGCACCTGATATCCCCAGGTGATCTCCTATCCAAGGACTAACCAGGCCCAACCCTGTTAGCATCTGAATTTGAAGGAACTGGATACCAGGGTGGTATAGCAGCAGGTGATATGTTAATTAGCTTGCTTTAATTATTTTACATTGTATTCATAAATCATAGCATCACTTTATACTCCATAAATATATACAACTATAAAATTTCAACTTATAATTTAAAAAGAAAAAATATCTAAACAGTGAAACTAAAGTGAGGATCTATCATAGTTTTATCCCTCACAACATAATCATACATACTCCACTTAAAACAGCATTGACTAGGGACAATTACTTGCATTTTTTAAAGATACAAATTCAGGATTAGGATGTAGGATTAATACATTAACATAAAACATAACTTAAACCGACTACCTAAAATCACATGCTATGTTTGCCTCACTAATTATAATTTCTGAATTTGTTATACATTGCTAATCTTAACAGTATGAAGTACAAATAGAAAAATTCTATTATGATTTAAAGTAAATTAAAATACATCACTCATTGAAAAGTAAAAACAACTACCACCTCTAGAAGAAAATCTCCAGGGATAGAATGGGAAAAGCAGCTGACAGATCCCTCAGGAATTTGAATTATCTTTCCCATGATCAGTAGTCTGCTGTGTTAAAAATAACCATAAAAAGCCTTTGTATAACAAGGAGCCTCGGTTCTTTGTTACAGTGGCATTGCTCAGTTGCTCGTGTTCATGGCCTGGCAGGTCTTGGAGGGAACTCCACAGTGGCTCACAGAGACCACCTACACAATTATCACCCAGTGCTCCCAGCAGGGCATTCAGGCTGACAGTCTATGCACCACAGAAGAAAGAATCAACAAGAAAACCAAGGACTTTTATGTTCCTTAATTCCTCTTCCTATTATTTTTATTATTAACCCATAAAAGCTAGAAATGTCCTTGAGGAAACATAGAGTCAGCTTTCAAAAATACCCTGAGGATGTCTGTGAGGCAAAATGAGTTTGCAGAATTGGATCCATGTCCTAGGTAGGAGCTGCTCTCTGGTGTGGGTCAGGTTACCTCACAGCTCCACATTCTGGGTCTTTCAAATGCAAAACAGAGTAGGCTACATGGCAGTGATGAGGCTTGTGTGACATGTTTCACAGTGTCTTAGGTTCTTGTTGCTGATGTAACAACTACCACAAGCTCAGTTTTTTTAAACAACACGAGTCCATTTTCTTACATCTTGTAGAGGTCAGAAGTCCAAAAGGAGCCTCACCAGGCTAAAGTCAAGCACTGCATTTCTTCTGGAAGCTTAAGGGAAGAACCTGGTACCCTGGATTTTCCAGCAGGTTATCTGCATTCCTTGACTCCTTTCTCCATCTTCAAAGTCAGGAGGTGAGCATCTCCACATATATGTGCACACACACATACACACACACACACACTTATACAGACAGTGTATACAGATATATGGAGATTTGTTCTGGGAACATGGCCTATGCGATTGTGGGGCCTGGAAGTCCAAAATCTCTAGGACAAGGCAACAGGCTGGACACTCTAGGCAGAAGCTGAAGCTGCAATCCATACATAAACTTTCTTCTTCCTCGGTAAAACTTCAGTTTTGTTCTTATGGCCTTTCAGCTGACTGGCTAAGGCCCACACAAGACCAGGGAAAATAATCTCCTTTACTTAAAGCCAACTGATTGTAGAATTAACCACATTTACAAAACCTCTGCACAACATCACCTTAATTAGTGCTTGGTTGAATAGTTGTGTATCATAGCAAATTTGGCACATGAAACTATACTTCATTCTCCCCTGATGCTGCCCTCCTCCTTTCATTCCAAGGACCCCTGTGATCAAAGACCCCTATAATCCACAGTAACCTGCTTAGTTTAAAGCCAACTCATTAACAATCTTCATTTCATCTATCATCTTAATCCCCCATTGTCCTATAATTTAACACCTTCACAGATTTCAAGGACTAGGACCCAGGCATCTGGGAGGGGCCCTTATTTTGCCCACCATACACAAGAATGCACTTTGTATGTTATCAAGTTAAAGGCAGAGTAAATGGACAGCAAGACAAACCAAAGAAAGAAAGATAATGTCAATCTTAAGAATCAAAACTTTGGAATTGCATTCTGTGGGTTCAAATCCAATTTGTCATTCATTAGCTGTAAGATCTTCAGCGAGGGACGATCTCACGTTTCCCACTAATTAAATGGGAATAATAATAAAACCTACATTAATAGACTATTTTCAGGAATGATTTGACACCAAGAATTTGATCCAATATCTGGTACATTGCAGAGAAGGCACTAGATTAAACAGTAGCTACTGCTAATTTATATATGTATATACAATACACACACACACACACACACATTTTATATACTATATATATATGTGTATATATATATATATATATATGTACCGTATAAATATACACATCTGTGCATATTTTGTAAATGAGTGGATATAAAGAGAGAGTCCCCTGGAGGGGGTTGGGGCAGGGTTAGCAGGTGTTAAGACCTGTAAAGGAAAAATATAAATGAAGATGACAGACTACCAAGATAACAGTGATTATTTTTGCAAGTAAGAATATGGGAATACAAGTAATTTCCTCTGATATTGTTGTTGCTTTAACTCACTTATATATTTATTTTCCACACAATTAAAAATATATATCAGTTATTAAACATGCACATATATGTTAAGAAGGAAGTTTCTGGTACAAATGCTGGCATATAATTAGAACTCAAGACACAACTATTATTACTATTAATATCACTAGTTTTGGAGAGAGAGAGCACAAAAGCATGTGAATGAAGAGTTTCAACTTCAAAAGAACAGAGTGGGATGCCTCTATCCATTACTGACTGCAGCCTAAGACACATGAACATAGCTGCATCTCATTTTCTCATCAGTTAAATAAGGATTTCGGTGCCAATGTCAATGAGCTAAATGATAGGAATTGTGGTAGCTGACACGGGATAGCTCATTAGCAAAATGCCTGAGCTGCAGTGAGCACTCCAGACAGGGAAACCACTTTTAACATCCTATCATAATTTACCTATAAAAGCCTTTTATACTTTATCTGTCACTCCTCTCCATCACGCCCAGCTCCCCTTTCTCCATTTTTGCTTAGGAACCCTCTAGCTTCATCCCCACCTCCTGGTCAAGCCTCCTTGGCCTCTGGCTTCCGATTACTTAAGTCCTTCCACTCAGCCATGAGGCCACACAGTCCGTTTATCTCATCATCCTTCCCTGCTCTCCTCACCAGGTGCCTCCGGCGTGCTACTTGCCTTGGATTCCACACTACCTCTGCCAGTTGTGCTGGATTCCAGGGAACCAGGAAAAATAGCCTTCCAGGTAGAAGTGTGATCATTGGAAGGAGAGACCTGCAGATGTTCCCAGCTCTATTCCAGAGTAAGGTTTGCACTGCTGAGCAGACTGTTGACCCAGACATCTGCTCTCCAAAGGTCTGAGGCATTCAAAGTGCTCTGAGCTGCTAGAGCTGGAGGCTGCTCAGAATTGTTGAGATCCACCTGTCTAACCCTTGTTTCCTCTTTTTTTTCCCCCATAGGAAAAAATGTAAACTAAATAAAGGTAACCTCAGCCCAGGAGGGCAGGAGTATGCATCCATCATAGCAATGGTCAGAAGGAAAGAGGAAGTAGGAAGCTACTCAAATATTTAAGAACACGTAGTCATGTTCTCCCCTGTCTACTCAGAACTGAAATCATTCTCTTTCACATACTTTGCCTCACTTTTGATATGATGAAATTTATTTATTTTAATAACATTTATCAAATGCTTACTATGTACCAGACACCATTCTATACTCTCTGTACACTTCATTTGTATTCACCCTTGAGGCAATTATTGCTGTATTCATTTTACGGATAAGAAAATTGAGGCAAACAAAGGTTAAGGAAATTCCTCAAGATGTTATAGTTGTTGTTGTTAGGTGCCATGGAGTCGTGTCAGACTCATAGCGGCCCTCATAGGGTTTTCATTGGCTGATTGTTTTGGGATTGCCTTGGGAGTGGATTGCCACGTCCCTCTCCCATTTTTGAGGTGCTGGGAATCAAATCTGGGACATCAGAGACTGCAGAACATCACTCTACCAACTGAGCTAAATCCAAGACCACTTAAAATCTGTTACTGTATAAAATCTTATTTAGAAATTTTTTTCTAGTCATACCTTTCAAGAAACATCTTGCAAGCCAATTCTCTAGTCATGCCTAGAGCCACTTTTGAAACATCTGACATAACAGCCCAGATTTCATTTCTGCCTGAGCTGTATGAGAATCAGTGCTTTTAGAATCTGTGTTTCATTCAGTTGTACATACATTCTAGAAATGTTACTAAAACCCCCAAGCAACTATTTTAAATTTTCAATATTTGGACTTCCCTCCCATACATTATGGAAACATAATTTTTTAATCTCCCAATATAAGTTACTATATTCATTCATAATTTTTTTATCAAAATAATGTATGTAAATAGTTTAAAATTTAAAACAATACTAGAAAACTTACAAACACATGTTTTGAATGTAATATTTTCCCTACCTCCTTGTTACTCAGAAAGATCTTGTCTCTCTCTCTCCCCCCCTTTTTCTCTCTCTCTCTCTCTCCCCCCATTTAGTATTTCCATTTCCAAATAATACACTTAGTGTACTATTTCCTTGTTCATCAAAATTAGACAAAATCTAGTATCTTCCAGTTGTGAAATATGAAGATTTGGTGTCCTGACACTAGCCTTCCATTTCTCTCCAACTCTTTTTCTCTACATTATTGTTAGGTGCCTTCAAGCCGGTCTGACTATGAACAACAGAATGAAACACTCCCCAACACTGTGTGATGCCTGACACTATTCCCAGTGCATCTCTGCTATTCATGGGGTTATTAATGACTGATTGTTTTGAGAGTGAGCAGGTGGGTCCTCCCCTTCCTCTCCTTAGTTATATGATATTCTTGGCTAAATGGTCAGAGTTTATATAATATGATCAAATTTAGATTGTTTCCTGCGGAGAAATTGTGAACTGACATTTCCATATATATGTGTATATATGTGTGTGTGTGTGTGATATATATATCTTAGAATTTGATATATATATCTTAGAATTTGTAATAGCCTTATTTTTTCTCTTGCTATATCTATCTGTGCATCTAACATCTTTAAACCTTCCAAACCCTGAGTTTGAATTAATACAGTTTCCTTGTAGTTAACTGCATTCAGTAATTACCCGTTTCATCATTTTCTGGAGGACTTACCACTAAGACCTATCCATCTAACTGTTTCCATATAAATCGGTGCTCTCTGGGAATGAAGTTTGTCATAGGATGTTCATTTCAGGAAAACTCTATCTCACTTCTGTATGGAATCTTGTTTCCTACACCCAATGTCTCCATTCTTTTGGTTTTCTGCCACATTTCATAAAATAGATTCTTCATGGCCTCCTGAGAAATGGTGTTACTGTCAAATTCCTTGTGCAACTTTGTGTGTATACCTTCCCACTTCATTGGTAATTTAGCTTGGTATAGAAATTTATGTTGAAATTGAGTTGCCTTCCTTTATTTTTAAATTCAGCTCTAATTTTATCTAACATCTAGTGGTATTATGTTTCTATTCTTGCTTCCCCCTCCCCAGGTACTTTTGGTTATTATTTTGAAACTTCATGATAATGATATGGGCTGTTTGGTCAGATTTTTAAATCTGTAAATATCTTATTCAGATCTGGGAACCTTTTTTTCTTTTAAGTACTATCTCTTTGACATTTCTCTTCCCTCATGTTTGGGATGGTGATCATCTGGAAGTGATTTTTAAATTTTGGGGTTTTTTCCCAATTTTGCTTTTAGTTCTACTTTGTAAATTTACTTAACTTTGTCTTCCAACTCTTTATTGAGGTTTTTCCTCTCCTCCCAACACTAGTACAATGATTAAAAGCACAGACTGCCTGGCTGCTATTTCTGACTCTACTACTTAATATTTCAAAGACTTTTGACAAGTTTCTTGTCTCAACTCAGTTTCTTCTCATGGAAAATGGGGATGATAATAATATAACTTAACTCCTAGGGTTCTTATGAGCATTAAATGAGTTACAATTTAAATTCCAGAAAACTGTCTGACACACAGTAAATGCTACATAGTTACCTTTAATTTAAATAATTATGGGCTTCTCTAGTCCCAGCTGTCTCCAACAGTGGTGAATAACATGACATAACAAAAAGTTGTACCTTATGTTAACTCTGCCCCCCTGCTTTTCCATGTCCACTAATTCCTTCTAAAAGCTAAAAGCAGCACTCCTCCAGCTGGTCTCCTGTCTTTCTAGCTGGTCTCCTGTCTTTCTAGGTCATAACCACTGTCCCCACAAACCTATACAGACACATGCACATTCTCATCAGGTATTTCTCACCTGGTCTATAGTACATTCAACATATTGGCCATAATCCTTTGGAAAAGCACCTAGAGAACACCCAGCTTATTAAGAGGATTCTGAATCTTGCCATTTGAAAAGCACTTTACAAAGTAGAACTCCTTATCCCACATAAGGGATGGCTCAAAGTCAAGCAAGTAAATATTTTTCTCCTACCTGTTGTTGGAATCCACTTAGAATCCCAGAGTTTAAAGATTATTTTAAGCTGAAGACATGTAGGATTCAACAGATGAAAATGTAAGTCTTTGTGGAGATTTTCTTATGTTATGGTTTAGATCTGAATGTCCCCCAAAGATCATGTGTTTGAAGGTTTGGTCCCCAGCTGGTGATGCTATTTGTGGAGGTCCTGGAATTGTGGGATTCTAGCTTTGTGGAAGTGGCTCCCCAGGGACGAGCTTGGGAGTTTTTCCCCACAGCATGTTCCAGTAAGCTCTGTCTCCTGCCCCATGATGCTGTGAGGTCATATGCCATGGCCCCTGCTGTTGCTGCAATGCCTGTCCTTGCACCACTATGGACTGATTTTTTTACTGTGAGCTGCCAATAAACCCTTCCTCTTTAAGTTTGTTTCGATTGATTTTTCTGCTATAGCGATGACTGATGGCTAATACACTTTATTTGATCAAAGCAGAAACTTTTAGTAAATAGGCTGCCATAAATTCCCTCTTTGGATTGGCAAAGAGTAAACCTACCCCAAATCTCTTCTCTAGTGGAGTTTTAGGGCCACTGATTGCTCACATCTGCATACCACTTACACAGCATTATCACCAACATTTTATCTCCCATTTGTTCTTCCCATAGAAGACTTCCTCTCATTTTCTCTAATAACTTATATAGCTTTAACTATTTATGAGCTACTTCTTTTGTTAACTCTTACATGCATACAAACAAATTTCCTTTTTTTTCTCCTGTTACTCTTTCGTCAGTTCAGTTTAATTCACAACTAGGTAGCTTTTCTTTCCCAACACCGCAGCATCCAGTCCCCTTCAATTGACAATAACTCTCTACCCGTACTTTAAAAGCCATCCTTCACTCAACTTCAGTCTGTACAGCACCTTGGGTACTGACCCTACCACTATCTTCAGGTGTGGACACATCCCAAAGGGGTCACATGGACTTGGTCACATGGTCACATGGATTTGGTCCATCAGAGCACCAAATCCAGTTATTTCACTGACTGGCTCAGGGATGGGCCTAATTCAGTCAAATAAACAATAACTTTGGGACTCTTTTGCATGTCTTGGGAAAGACATGCTTTCTTTTCCCAAAGGTTTAGCATGTGATACATGATTTTTACCACATGAAAAAATCTTGCCCAGAAATAAAGCCAAGACAAAGGTAAGACAAATAGAGAGAAGGAGAGAGAAAGATTACTAACCATAGTATTTAACCCTGAATGTGCTTATACCTGAAGCTACTCACTATGAATAAGACTTACCATTTATATGAGTCAATAAATTTCCATTTTTTGTAAGCAAATTTAAGTTAGGATTCTGACATTTTTGAGTTCTGATTAACTCAGTGGGCATGAAAGCTATGGGCATAATTGAACTGAATTAATTTGTTAGGAAAATACCTCATGGCAATGATGTGTAACAATCTTAAGGATTTCTGAAAACTCTAGTTCTGACAGACAATTCGTTTATAAATTGACCTTGGCCTAGATAACAAAGGAAAATTTCATTAAGCCCAACACTTGAAAGGATATTTTTTTAAGGGGATAAAATTAAAGGATAATCTCCCCTACTCATATAAATATTTACAGTCTTCAAGTTTTCATTTTTTTTCTAGTACACTAGATGCTGTAAAAATTGTATCTTCTTATGATAGATTAGGAAATAGTGTCTTTATTTAAAAAAAAACTTGCTCAAGAAACTTCAAAGTATAGAGAAGAAGAAAGAAGTAATAAATGTAATGTAAAGATAAGCACTCTGAATTCAGATAGGATTTTAAAGTTCTGGTTCTTTCACTTATGAACTTTACACTCAAGTAATTTAGTTAACTTTTTTATGATTCATGTTCCTCAGTTTTAAATTATCAATTGTTACAACTTACAGATTTTTTTTTTCGTTAAATGAAATACTGTATACAAAGAATTTCACATCTTTTCTGGTACTGATATAATTACCAATATCATACCAATACATATGGTTTGGATGTAAATATGCTTTCTGCCAATAAGAAATGTTATATTTGGTGAGACTTGTCCCCCATTATATTCTATCTTAAATTTTATTTCTTTTCTCTGAAGTATGTAAAAATGATGTGCCCATCATCTATCTTTTTGGTTTTGTTTAATGGTTACAAGGACTTTGGCCAATAACCTTTGCAATCCTGAGAATGTTATCAAAAAATAAGAATGTCAGTGCCTTGATAGTAGAAAATCAATCATGTAGAGATACTTTTTGCCAGGGAACCAGGTGCTAAAGAAACATTTTTGTGGAGTTTTTTTATCCTAAGACCTTTCAAACTACCAGACAAGTGGCTTCCTACAGTGGCTATTTTAAAAATACAGTTAAGAATAAAGGGAAATTTTTAAGATGGTCACACATTTGTAGGTATATGAGAATCAACCCATATGTGATCTATTAACTATAGCTATGAGAAAAGTGGCTTTTCCTTAGGAATAGACTCACCAAATATCTTGGGAAGCAATTAACTAAAGATATCACCATAAATCTCAGATCCATATGCATCACTAAGATGGAGTGGGTTTAGCAATAGAGTTTCTTTTAGAGGCAATGAAAATGTTTTAAAATTGACTCTGATGAGGGCTGCACACATCTGTGAATATACTAATAATCATTGAATTTTATACATTAAAGGGGTGAGTTGTGTAGTATATGAATTAAGTTTCAATAAAACTGTTAAAAAGAAAAATGAGTAGGATCACTAGCCTTGGTTCTGGTGACTCATACTCACTGCCCCAAATGGGCAGGAGAACCAGTGAGACACACCAATCTCAACTATTACTCACTATAGCCCAGACACCTTGATAAGTGTTTGCCTTATTTAACTACCACAAGAAATCGATAGGCATTAATCCCACAGGTAAGAAAAGGTAAACCAAGTTCAAAGTAGGTTAAGCAGCTTGTCAAAGTTCATGGCTAGTCAGCCACAGTGTTGGGACTCAACTCTATGTTCAGTTTGATCCTCCAACTTGTTTTCTTTACTATCAACTAAATAATATTGCCTCATGTCCCCTTTGTCACAAGACACCTTTGTCAAGTTCATATGTATGAATAAAACTATCTACAATTAACATGGGGGCTGGGATTTGGTTCAGTTGGTAGAGAGCTGCGCTGCAGTCTCTGAGGTCCGGAGTTCAATTCCCAGCACCGCAAAAATGGGAGAAGGGCCTAGCAATCCACTCCCAAGGCAATCCCGAAACAGTCAGCCATTGAAAACCCTGTAAGGGTCGCTATGAGTTGGATACCGACTCGACGGCACCTAACAACAACAACAACAATTAACATACATCAGAATTCCAGAATGAATAGTAGCTTAAGCTGGGGCTAGAAAACATTGGGTTCTGCTGTTGGGAAGATACTAAGCACACACATATACACACACACATACACACACACACACACACGCCTGTATGTGTGTGTACATGTGTATGTGTAATATATATATATATATATATATATATATATATATATATACATACTCTGTGGCTAGGGTTTAGCTCAGTTGGTAGAGTGCTGCTCTCTGCTCTCTGCAGCCGTAGATTTGATCCCCAGCACTGCAAAAATTAAAGAAGGACATGGCAGCCCACTCCTGAAACAATCAGTCATTGAAAATCCTATGAAGGTTGCTATGAATGGGACCCCACTTGATGGCACCTAACACAACAACATATATATTCTTGTTTTATAAATATAGATTCTATTTCTTAGCTCAAATGAATGTGTATATATAATTATAAATATGAATTTTTATTTAACTTGATTTTTGACTGTCTTAACTAAATGAAAATAAAATTACCATAATTATTTTGCATTTAGTCAAATTGTTTTATTCAACATATTATATTTCATGCATTCAGTGTAGGAACTATCTAACTCTAAGGAAATTATTTCAATTGATTTGGAAATGTATCTCTTATGGTAACAAATTGATTTTTTTTTCTGCATGTGTGTGCATGTTCATGAGCTTATAAAGAACCAGGAAATTGCCACTGATGTATAATGTATTGAATCTAAATGAGCAACTGTAAATGATCTAGTCCAATCGCTTTTATTTCCCAGATGCATAAAAGAGGACAGTAGTGGCAAAGATACTCTTGAACCTACTACTTAAAAATGATGTACTGAAAAGCTAGATTTATCTAACTTTTGGAGAATCTCAAGTTTTTGGCAATATTATGCTGATGCAATTGCTCTGACGTTTCTCACTTTTGAGATTTTGAGTACAAATGTTTGGAATGTTCTTATTAAATGTTTTCCAATATTTTCATCACCAAAGACCTGATATATTATCTTTCCACAGTCTCCATTTTTTGTGGTATCTGTAATTTAGCTTTAAATACTTCAGTGTAGACTATGTGATTTATGCATGACTGGGTGGATTACTTTTCATTTATGACATGAGAATAGTTAATGTTTTCACACACTCAAAGGACCATGTTAGAAAGACTAATCAGAAGCTCATATGAGGTTGTGTTGTTGTTGTTAGGTGCTGTCTAGTTGGGTCCAACTCATAACAACCTTATGCACAATAGAATGAAACACTACCTGACACTGTGCCATGATGACAATCTTTTTTATGTTTAAGCCCATTGTTACAGCCACCCTGTCAATCCACCTAGTTGAGGGTCTTCCTTTTTTTTGTTGAGCAACTGCTGTCCCAAACATATGCTTCTCCAGGGATTGATCCATCCTGACAACACATCCAAAATACAACATGTCCAAAAGACACAGTCTAACCATCCTTGCTTCCACAGAGCCCTCTGATTTCACTTCTAGGACAAATTTGTTGGTTCTTTTGGCAGTCCATGGGATATTCAGCATTCATCTCCAACACCATAATTCAAAAGCATCAATCCTTTTCCTGTCTCCCTTATTCACTCTTCAGCTTTCACAACCATATGATGTGACTGAAAATACCATGGCATGATTCAGGTGTATCTTCATCTTCAATGTGACATCTTTACTTTTCAACATTTTAAAGAGGTCCTTTGCAATAACTTTTTCCAATGCAATGTGTCTTTTGATTTCTTCTTTTGACCACTGCTTCTGTGAGTGTTAATTGTACAACTAAGTAAAGTAAATTCCTGGACAATCTCAATCTTTTCTCCATTTACCATGATGTTGTTTACTGATAGGGTTTAACTGCCTCTATCTCTAATTGGGAGGAGGATCTGGCAACTCACTCCCAAAAAATCAATCTGCCACTGAAAACCATATGAATAGCAGAGAAGCACTGACAATAGTGTTTTGCCTGTTGTACATAGGGTTGCTATGAGTCAGACACTGACTTGACAGCAGCTAACAACACAACAACATCTTTAAGTGAAACCAAAGGTTTGGTTAATACTATGAGAGAGGTAAGAAATGTCCTATATGAACGGATGGAAGAACACAGCCAGCCTAGATACAGATGCCCTTCAGCATGGGACCAAGGGCTGGGTTTCAGAGCATCTAGTATCTGATAGAGAGGATCAGTGCCCCTGGACTCCAATAAGAAGGTTAGAGATTCTCATGAAATTCTCATCTATTTCTAGTGAAATATTCATACAGTCAGGATGTTATTTTTTAAAAGACACATTTCATGATTATATGTCAACTTGCATATATTTGTGATATACGTGAATTGTCTTCTGATTGCATGAAACTCATTGTCACATGATGGAAGAAGGCATTTCTAAGCCTTTCTCATTGTTGTTAGATATTGTCAAGTCCACAGAGGCAATTGATAATAACAAAAAATACCCAATAATCATGACTAAATACAGGTTGGTTTCATCAGCACTCTTAGAAATATGTTGATGTTTGAATGGTGGCCAGTTGAGCACTATCAGGATGTCTTGGAGCTAGATTTAAGAATGAATTAGGGAGTAGCCCTTAATCCAATGGTTTCTGAGCATCCCTTATCTAGAAGTACCAGAAGAGGATTTAAAGACACAGATGAAAGTCTAGCCCCAGAATTACTGAATCAGAATCTCCAAGGAAGAGACCTGAATATCTGCATTTCTCAGTCTCCTAGACGGTTCTCAAAAGGCCAGAATGGCAATGTTCGTGAGCCAGCTGGCCTTTGGAAATCACAGAACACTATGGCACTTAAAGTTTCTTACATGATTCTATGTCTATGTGACTCATGGTAAAATTACTTAATTAGTTAATTAAGAAATTTAAAAGCCAAAGAAAGATCTTTTGAAATAGCCATAGCAGAGAAGGACAAGTACAGGCAGGAAAGAGAATCAACCAATAGCCCACAGAGAGAGAAGGCAGCTATTGGGGAATGGAAAGATGCAACAAGAATTCTCATTGAAAGTCTCCTTGTAATCTAGTGTGGCAGCAAGGGCCACCCGGCTGAGAGCACCTTGTCCTTGGACCTAAGAAATCAATCATAAGCTAATAGCTTACCCTTGGCAACTCTGAGTTAAATCCCTGGCTACAGTTTGTCTCAAGCAAATAAATTCTAGTTCTCCATCCTAGCTCTCATTGGCAGAACACAGGACGTTCACCATCTGTTCAGCTTCGCGCTGGCAATAGGTGAACACTGCCGGTTTCCCCAAGGCAGTGAGCAGGAAGAAGCAACAAATGGCAGCGAGGCTGTGGGTGGGGCTCTAGGGTGGCTGGAAAGAATTTCTACAGCCTGGAGATGGTGCTTAACTCACTGAGTTCAAGAGCCTGACTGACTTGTAGGTGTCACACCGATACAGTTCAGTGATGATGAAATCTTTTTATGTCTTTCTTTTCATCCTTCTACACCTTCTCTAAGCTTTGCGATATAGTTTAAGGAAATGTTAACTGAGAGTTCCTTTTTTTCAAGCCCTCAATGGCTGTGTCTGAGACCCAAGGTTCTCTGCTGTCTAGCAAGGAAAACAGCGAGGTCTTCCACGATGTCCTAAGCCTTGTGATGGGGACAACACGCTCTCCAGGCACCTAGGAGGGCCTGCTTAGTAGGACTGAAGTGAGTGTCATTGGGAAAAGTTTCTGCTGAAAGTTTTGTTTAAACAGAGACTTTTATGAGTTAGCTGATACAAGAAAGAACATGATCTAAGAGATCTAAAATACAATCAACAGCATCAATGTGCCTGGAACACAGAGGCAAAGGTGGACAGAATCAAGCGCTAAAGCTAAAAAGATAATTAGACTTTGGGTAACAAAGGTCTTCTCAGGCTTTGCCAAGGAGTTGACATTTTATTCTAATCATCTGGGAATAATAAGAATAGACCCAGTATCTGGTCATTTGTCTACCTTAAATATATCCATTATTCATTCACCAAAGATTAGCAAGCAGCATGTCTTGTGTCAGAAAAGCCCTCTCTGGGGAAGAGATATTTAAGACAAGAAAGACACTTGAATCTGGGGAAAAGGTATTCCAGGCAAAGGGCACAACAGGGGCAAATATACTGAATGATAAAGGACCTTGGGGTGTTAAAGAAGAGAACAGATACTGTTGTAGCTTCAGTGTAATGGGTAGGGCTCAGAATGTGAGGCTGGACTGGAAAAGATTTGTGGGGTGTGCACTCTTGGTTAGTGTTGGGAACACAGAATCCAACTCAAGGGAAACTTGTCTTTTCACATACTCCTGACTTCCCCTTTGCTCTGACTTTTCCTAGCACAGAGTCTTCCCTTACTTGTTTATTTACCCACAGGTCCCCAGACCTTCCTGGTGACCTTCAGGAATAGGGTGGCCAATTCATCCTGATCTTCCTGGGACTTACCCAGTTTTATCACTGAAATTCTCAAATCTCAGGAAAGTGCTCAGACCCAGACAAACAAGTACAGTTGATTACCTGAAGCAGGAAGCCCACCATGAGCACTCCAGACCTAGGATATCACATGCACAAAACCTATTTCCTACAGCAATGATTCCCAAGAGATGGGTTTGAGAGGCAAGCAGAAGCCAGATGGCCAGAGGCTTGTGGATCACAGCAAGGTTTTGAGTTGTTGTTGTTGTTGCTAGGTGCTGTCAAGTCGGATTCCGACTCATAGCAACCCTCTGTACAACAGGGGAAACACTATTGTCAGTGCTTCTGTGCTGTTCATAGGGTTTTCAATGGCAGATTGATTTTTGGGAAGGGGTTGCCAGGTCATAAAGCATAAAGTGATCCTGTTATCTACTCCTACATGACCCCAAAAACTTACTGCTTACAACACATAGTTCTGCTCATAGTTTTTGTGGATCAGGAAGTCAGGTACAGCTTGAACAGTTCTGGCTTGAGTATCTCAGAAGGCCACAGATGTCATCCAGGTCTGCAAAGCATCTGAAGGCTTCACTCTGCTGGCAGATCTGCTTCCAAAGTAGATTGCTCATATGCTGTCAGACTGGAGCTGGCTGTTGGGAAGCCCTGGTTCCTTTCCACGTGGATATCTTCACAGGACTACTTGAGTGTCCTTATAACATGGTAGCTGGCTTGCTCAAGAGCAAGCAACCCAAGAGGTCAAGAAAGAAGCTCATGACTCCTATCACTAAGCTCAGAAATTGTACATTGCCCTGCATTGTCAATAGTATTCTTTCGGTTACTGCTTGATTCATTGCACTATAGGACTATGAAAGGACACTGATACCTCTGAGGTAAGAAAAGACCTCAGGGGGCCATTTTGGAGGTTGGCTAGCACAGATGTCCCTCCAAATTCTATTTTACCAACTCATTAAAGAATGTTCTTGATCAGAAAGGTAAATAAATGATTCAGTATGATATTTCAAGTACATTCCTACTAACAGAACTAAATATTATAAGGTATAGCCATAAAATGGGAGCAACTGATTCTATACTTTCTCAGGTTCTGGAAGGCATCATGATACTGATATTATGCTCCCACATGAATATCACCTTCAAGAATCTTCAGACCTCCATCATGGCACTAACCATCTGTATAATACTAACCCATTCACTCATTCTATCAGTACATATGGGACACCAGACATGGGGGCAGAGCCAACAAGGGAAATTCACATTTACCAAGACATGAGGTTTAGTTGCTGCTTAGCTTGGAACATGTGATAGTGACTGACTTCTGCTTGTCTATCACTTTACAAAACACTCGTGAAAGGCTTAGAGTCAGAGATGTTATGGCCTCTAACCAAAAATAACTCAAAAAATAAAAGCAATATCTAACAACATCCAGAAAGCACAAAGCACCTGAGGCAAGAGTATTTGGAAAAAGAGGAGGACAGAGAACCTGAAGTGGAGTGATGGAGAGAGTATATAAGTTCAGAGAGCAGGGGCCAGATTCTCAGGGCCTTAATAAAGATGAAGGCTTTGGAGGTTTCCTAGCATAATGGAAACCATCAGAGCTTTTCCAGCATGGGAAAAACATTAATCTGACTTCTTTTAAAAGGATCACTTTGCTTCTTGTTGCTTCTCTGTAATCAGACAGAGGTATCTCTGTGTGAAATGCTATATTAGGTATTCGTATCTCCCTCCTCACATCAACTAGGTCTCTGTTCAAAGGCATTTCACCCCCCTCCTTTAAATTCCTTATACTGTATTATCTACGCAGCATGAATCATCTAATGTTACAGAATATATTCAACTGTTTTTTAAAAATATCATTTACTCTCCCTTCCCAAGAACAGGCTCTTGTTTTAGCACTGCCACAACCCTAATGCCTGCAGCCAACCACTGTGGCATCCCATCCTGCCAGACATGGGAAGCTAATCAGGGTCGCCCTGACTAGTACTTGGGTGGGAGATCACCTGGGAACCCCAGGTGCTGTAGGCTTAGGAGAAGGACCAGGCAGATCACTCCAAAAAAACAATCAGTCATTGAAAACTCTATGAATAGCAGAGAAGCACTAACAATACTCTTGCCTGTTGTACGTGGGGTCACTACAAGTCAGATACCAACTTGTTGGCACCTAACAACAACAATCTTAGTAATGAATAGTTATTTTGCATTAATATCTGTTGAATAATGAATGAATTTCAATGTCAGCTGAGACTGTTTTCATGTACCCGTTGGAAAAATCTCTCTTCCACCTCTGAAGATTTTGGTCATAAATGGAAAACAGTTACATCACATGAACACCTATCAGTTGGCGTGGTTATAGGGGAAGGTATATTGAAAACAGTGTTTAAGCAGTATTTGTAACCAATAGGAAATAGTGACATAATTAATTTACAGTGTCTATAATTTGTGCAGGATGAGAATGTGGTGACCTGCTTTCTGAATATTTTCCATTTATGCTAAGGTGTATAATTTCATCTTGGACATGATGTTCATCACCTCAGCTTTTTTAGGGCTACAGTTTAGCTCAGTTGGTAGAGTGCTGCTCTGCACTCTTTGAGGCCTTGGGTTCTATCCCCAGTACTGAAAAAATGAGAGAAGCATGTGGCAGCCCACTCCCAAAGCAATCCTAAAACCCTCAGCAATTGAAAATCCTATAAATTGTAGAGAAGCACTAACATAGTCCTGGAAATGGCACTGTGTTGGGGACTGTTTCATTCTGTTGTGCATAGGGTAGGGTCACTATGAGTCTAATCCAACTTGATGGCACCTAACAGCACCCACTTCAGCTTTGTTGTTGATTATGTGTGCCTTGCCTTATCTACTCTATTTTTAAGGTGAGGAATGACATGTTTATGCCTTCCTTCCATCTTCTACAAAATAGACTTGAGAATGGTATCTTCTTCATATTTAATGCAAGGATTATAGGACTTAATATACACTAAACATGGAGAGCACCAAGTGTTAAAGGCTTGGGAGAAGGACCGCAACCCACTCCTAAAAAACAGTCAGCCATTGAAAACCCTATGAATAGCAGAGAAGCAATAATAATATTGTTTTGCCTCTTGTATTTATGGTCACGATGAGTCAGACACCGACTTGATGGCACCTAACAACAACAAGCCTGCAGTTGTACCACTGTGGCATCTGATGTCATCAGATCTTGGAAGCTAAGCAGGGTCCGGCCTAGTTAGTACTTAGATAAGAGACCACCTGGGAACACCAGGTGCTGTAGGTTTGGGAGAAGGACCTGGCAACCCACTCCCAAAAAACAATCAACCATTTAAAACCCTATGAATAGCACAGATGCAGTAACAGTAGTGTTTTGCCTGTTGTTGTAGGGTCACTATGAGTTGGACACTGACTGGACAGTACCTAACAACAAAAACAAACATGGAGAATAGCACCTAGTCCACAGGATGTCCTCAAAAATGTTGCTACCATACCAATTATTATACCATATTTTAGCACAGAGTAACAAATGCACGGCTTCAGATATGGTAGGAAATGAGAATGCCTATTACATAAAAGCAGATAAGAGTTGTTCCTGAGGCCAACAGCAGCCAACAAGTTGCTGTGATATGGAAATACTTGCTGTTTGTAGCAACACACGTAAAAGGATGAGCAAGTGCTCTGCCAGTGTAATATGGCCTCAGAAAAAGATGGAGCATCTCTTTGAGAGGTTTGTTGGAGGCGGAAGTTCTCATCTATAGGGTAAGAGAGCAGTTAGAAGTGTGAGTTCTCATCACTTTGCACGTCTGGATGAACGCTTAATGACGAGTAGGGGAACTTTTCACTCCTCCCACCTATATTGTCACTGTCTCTCGGACTCATCCCAAATCCCACAGAGCACTGTGGGAAACTGTGCAGAGAAGCCCCTGCTGGCACAGAACCTTCACTCTGCCAGCTCTGGACAGTGGGTGCAGAGCCAATGACCTTCAAGAAGAAGCACCAGATGTCCATTGTCTGCCTTGGTTAGAGGCACCAGAGGCATAAAAATACATCTGTTTTCACCCCAGGGTGGCAGAGGATAAGCTGTTTTACTTGTCACCAGCCTGTGCCCAGATGGTTACATCCCTGTATTAATTCAGTCTGAGGTCTAACTGTCTTTGAGCTTTTGACGTACCACCTGTAATGGCTCTATTTAGGAATGCCAAGTCTTCAAACTATGATTTTCAAAGTGCATTCAGTCCCCAAGGCTGGAGAAAATGGCATTATAGTAGAACTATAGACAACATAGGCAACTCTTTCGGAGAAAGGCACAAACTGTGTGGCACTACAAATGCACAGGAAATAATTCCTTCATCCCAGTCAAGCAATGCACTTAATGATGGCATTAATCTACTAAGTGCTTGGCATAATGATAAGTGGCCTTTGAGCAATAAAAAGAAATGAGACGTGGCCTCCACCATCAGGAATCTTACCCTCCATTCAGGTAAACAAAGCATGCTCTGAAGGCAACAATAAAGCAGGTGCTTTTGACCAACAAAAGAGCACACAAATCCACCAGCAGATAATAAAAGAGTGAAGAGCCCAGGCTTCAGAAATAGACAGAACATGTTTGAATCTTAACTTTGGAGCTACTCAGCAGCATAACTGTGAGTAGTTATTTCCCTACCCGATCCTCAGTTTTCCTTTCTGCTAATAGCAAGACCCACCTCAGAGAACTGCTGTGAGGACTCAATAAGAATATATATAGTGCTGTGGCTAGTATAGGGTACTCACACGATGCATCTATTTGCTCAGCAAATGCTTGCTGTGCATTATTTAATGCCAGACACACACAGTTGCCATTTTCATGCCATGTACATTCTACTGCTATGAGTTGGATTTGACTCAATGGCACCTAACAACAACAACAACATTCTACTGCAGAGATGAAAACCCCTGGTATCACCTGAGCATTACTCTGTGCCAGGTACCACAATGAATCCAGTAATCAGGTAAACTCAATATTTTCCCACCAATAATATTTATGAAAAAAATAGGAAGAGGGGTCATGTTTTGGATTCAATGACCTGTTTGGTGAAGGTGTTGTGTGAGCTGAGGTCTGAATAACTACAAGGAGCTTGCCGTGAAACCATCTGATTGCAGACCATTCCAAGCCAGGTCAACTGAATATGTGGTGGACATTACTATTAATACTATATCCCAGCCCCTGCTTTCATGGAGCAGGCGACACAGTGTGGCAGAATGTAGGAAAGCAATGTCACGGAGTGTCCCCATGAGGACAGGGTGTTCTGCATGAAGCTAGGACCTGAGCTAAATGGCCATTATGAGTAAGATTTAGCAAAGAAAATTAAATATGATCCCTGACATTGTGTCTTTATAGAGGACTGCAGACAAGGGGTCAGGAGAACTTAATGTCACCATCACTCATTTGCATGCTGTCCATGAGTGCTTTTGAACTACACCAGCAAAGGTGAGAAAGTGGGGTAGAAGGCACTAGCCTATGATCCCTGAAATATTTACCAGATCATATTTACTAGATAAGGCACTCAAGCTTACTTAGGGGGAGCTCTCCTGGAAAACCTACTTATGTACAGAACTCCATTGACATCCACTGTGGCTAGGGCTCTCTCAACACTGCTGACCATGTCAATGCATGAATCAGATGTTTCAGAGGAACTTGCCATGTAAGAGGATTAAGAAGATCTGCCTCCCTCACTTTACAAAGAAATTAAAGACTTAAGGTAAGGAAAGCTAAGAGGAGGAACAGTCTCTCATGACCCCTAATTTGATGTTCTTTTCCAAGATGTTGGGTCATCCTCAGATCTGTGGGAGTACCCACCTACCAGCCCACACCATGCCTGAAATCTGAAGGATGCCTTCTTCCCTGGCCACCAGCAGAGTCTCAGCCAAGCCTCAAGTCCTCTAGCACTGACATTTTGTCCTTATTAGACACTATTGGGCAATACCTCTGTTGGATTCCCTGTATTCAACCACTCACTATTCTTTTCAGTCCTGGGAAAATGCACAGGAAGACCCATGGATATTTAATGATCATTCCCATCTAGCAATCAGTGGAAGCCCTCTAGACAATGTTGTACCTTCTAGACATTTCTTAAATACATGCCTCTTCTGCCCAGTCCATCACATAGAGAAGGAGAAAGTCCTACTATGAGGGGATTAATTGCTTCTTTGTGCATATCAAGAACTTTAACAAGGGAAAATCTTCTTAAATCTCACATACATTAGAGACAGAGGGATAATACTGTATATCACCATGAACAGCAAGGCAAGAGTCAGGAGCCAAAATTTCCCTGTGAATACAGGGGAATAGGTAATTAGGAGATTGTACTCTGGAGACATTGATATCCAAGTTCAAGTCCTACCTCTGCCACTCACTAGCTATATGACCTTGGATACATCACTTGACCTTTCTGAGCCACAACTTCATCACCTGTAAAATGGGGATAATGTCGTTTCATGTTTCGTGGGATTGTCATGACAACTAACTAAACTGGAGCAGTTTATGGAAAGCATTCATGAGGGTCTGTGTTAGTAGAAAGGACTTTCATGAACTTAACACAAGACAGGGGCCTCTGTGTGCCTCAAAGTCTTTATAAGTGGGAAAAATTAGAACCACCTGATAGGGTGGTGGCAAGGCTAAGAGACAAAATATGTAGACATCTAGCCAAAATTAACAGTCAGTCCAAGAAGATGGTAGTGACATTGACAAGAATGAGATGGCAGGGGATTTGGTTCTGACCACTGCCAACAAGATGGCTCTGTACGAAACACTGAACATCTCCAAACCTCAGCTCTTCCTATATAAAACAAGAACAATAACATTTTCTACTTTGCAGGGCTGGTATGAGGACCAAATGACATTTGAAAAATAAAGTGCTTAGCAAAGATCCTGGCATTTATGAAAAGGTCATTAAATGTCACCAGATTAAACAAACAAAAGATGTTAATATCTACCTGAACAACTTCACATAATTCTTCAGAAAAGTTTTAAAAATGGTCATGATATAAGAATGCATTCAATATACTATGCTGCTCTGCATATAATATAGGTTGTCAGGATTCCTACTCAGCTGAGGAAGGCTATCTAATGTCTGTTTATTTGGCCTATGATTTGCAGGTCATTCGTGGGAGCTGAGTGTTTCAGTGAGCAGGTGCTATGTGAAGTTTGAGATTAATTAACCTGTGATCTATGAGTTTTAATTATTGTTCTCAAGTCTCACCTAATGTTTGCCAGTGACTCTTCAAAAGCCATATGGCCCAGGAGAAGCATTTGGGAACAAAACCTATTGGTAGAGTTACTCTTCTATGTTATTCTGCTCCTCTGATTATGTTTGTGGAGAGAGAGAGGGTCTGCTAAGCTAAGACTTGGCAAGTTTCCAGATTGAGAATTTAAACTTTAGAGTTTAAAGATGGTGGTATTGGTGTTGGGTGCCATTGAGTCAGTGTCTGACTCACAGCGACACTATGTACAACAGACAAAACACTATTGTTAGTGCTTCTCTGCTATTCATAGGGTTTTCAATGGTTGATTGTGTTTTGGGAGTGGGTTGCCAGACCCTTCCTCCAAGCCTACAGTATCTGGTGTTCCCAGGCAGTCTCCCATCCATGCACTAACCAGGCCTGACCCTGCTTAGCTTCCAAGATCAGATGCACAGTGGTACGGCTGCAGGTTTTACATACGTCCACGGGCATACAACACATATGTGTGCACGAGCTCACGCCAGGGCGGCAAGCTGAGCAGCATTACACCTTAGAGATAACATGAGCTCCCAGGTCAAATATATTGCATGCTTCATCACTCACTACTATCAGAAACTCAGGTAAGTAACTGAGTCCTTGTGTGCCTTAAATTCTTTATCTAAGTGAGAATAATAAAGTCTTCCTTATAGGGTTGTGGCAAGGCTAAGAGATAAAATATATGTAGATACTTAGCTGTTATTAACAATCCATGTAAGGATATAGCTGTATTAGTACTATGCACTTTTATATGAGTCCTTATCATTCTTTTAGGTGACCACAAGCCATTCAGTTAAGTCTTTCATTCACCATTAATAAAATGGAGCTAATATGAACTACCCCACATATTCACTATTTCTGTAAATATTTATAGAGCCCCATCTCTGGCAGTGAGTTAATTATGAGGAAAACAATGATAAATAATAAAAGGTCAGTTCTTTCCCTAGTGGTGCTTCAGGTCCAAGGAAAGAAAGAGGAAAGAAGGGTCAATACAAGGTGATTCCCTACAATAAGGACTATAAGTTGAAGTGCAGAGAGGATAACGGTTCAGACTACTTTAGAATGGAAAATTTGGAATGACTTTCAAAACTCTTGTCCTTTAAGCTTAGATCTTAAGAATACATAGGAGTAGCAATGAATGACCTGAAGAAACTTGAACAGAGAAATCAACATGAATAAGGGCCCTGTGGGAGGCCCATTAATTTGTTGAATAGTTAATGGAAACCAGCTATCCTATAGGCCCTAGGGATACAGTGGTGACAAGATAGTTTCTGGCTGAGCTGCTTGGATTAGAGAAAGAACAAGGAAGATAATGCATTTAAATGACTTGGCACTGGGCATGGCACAGAGACAACACTCCATGTGTGGCTAGTAATAATTAAGGTCACTGTAGCAGTTATAATTACAGAAGTAACAATACACAAACCTAGAGCAAACAGCTCTGTCCATTGAAAGCAAAGCTTTATAGCAGGTTCTTTTTTCTTACCTGTTGTTGTTAAGTGTCATTGAGTCTGACTCATAGTGACCCTATGTACAACAGAATGAAACCCTCCCCAACACTGTGCCATGCCCGGCACTACTGTCAGTGCTTCTCTGCTATTTGTAGGGTTTTCAACAGCAGATTGTTTCCTGAGTGGATTGCCAGGTCCTTCTCCCTAGGTTGCAGTACCTGATAATCCCAAGTGGTCTCCTATCCAGGGACTAACCATGCTTAGCTTCCAAGATCAGGAGGGATCAGATGTCAGGGTGCTGTGGCTGCAGACTTTCTTACCTAAGGAAGAAAAAAAAACCTTCTACAATTTTCTATTCCAGCAAAAAATAACTCCAAGGCTTGCATTAGAGTTTGAAGCACTGGTTCAAACTGGTCCAAGCTAGCCTTGGATTTGGTCACCTACTAGAGGGGAGATTTGGCATGAGGCCCTTGAAGAAGTAGTCCATATGTCTCATTCTTTCTCTGACATGGATCCATGACAGGAGGCCTTAGCTCTGAAGGCTCTGAGGGCTCCATTTACAGGAGGTGCCATGAGCACTTGGCAGGGTTATGACAGAGAAGATATTCAGCCTCCCATGTGGCAACAGCTAACATTGTCTCAGGGGTTCCCACAGAATCAGGAATTTGAGTGCAAGTGCCAGAGATGGGGAGGATGTGATGAGATGATTTTACAGGCAAGTGAAGAACAGCCTTTCCCAGAGGTAGAAGGAACTTTTGGGAAGGCCATCGCTCCTTCTAATGCCCAAAATGTTCAAGTGGAGCCATGCACTTGTAATCCTTTGGGTTAGGCACTCTGCATTCAAAAGAACATTTTTTTCTTTATTTGGAATTAGAAAGAACTTTGAATGCCCTATACCACTCTCCTTTTTTTTTTTTTTTTTTTCACTTCTGGGGGATTGAGTCCAAGGCCTCTCACATGTTAGGCAGGTGTGTTACCACTGAGCTGCACCCCAAGGCACAAAGACCCTCATTCTAATTCTGGATCTGCCAACTTCAGATGACACCATCATCTTGGACAAGTCCTTCTTCCCTCTGTGCCTCCAGCTTATTGTCTACAAAAACAACATGTTGGACATATTCTTCCAGTTCCCGAGGCCTTTAGTAGTAAGAAATGAGCCTCAGAGGTGCATTGTCTTCCTGTTTGAAAAGAACTTGGCTTTTCTAATCAAATTCCCTCCACAGACTTCCCTGCCAGAAGTCAAACTGGCTGCATCTTCATCTCTGAGTCCACCATTTTGCTGCCTCCATTTCTCCACCAAGGGGCAGAGTAAGGGGCAGGCGTGGAAATATACATTTATGATAAAGGCAAAAAATAACCATCACTGAAAGGGAGTCATAACTAGAGAAAGAAACAGGAACAAACTTGCAAGACCCAGTGAAAGTGAAGCTAGTAGCATCCTGGACAAGGAGCTACCAGCAAACTTTTGTTCCTGCAAATAAAGATGTCTTTCATGGACCTGGACAAGAGGTTTCTAGAAGCAGCTAGAAATGGCCAAGATGATGAAGTGAAGAATACTGATGGCAAATAGGGCCCCTTTAACCACAGACTGATTTGGAACATCACCCTTACACCATGCTGCCCAGAATGGTCATTACTTCACAGCAGACATACTCCTTTGAGAAATATTAGCAGAGATCCCTGGACCAAAATGGACAACGATCCTTTTGCACATGGCTGCAGCTGATGGACATGCACACATTATAGAACTGCTTATTAGGAATGGTGCAGATGTGAATGCCATGGGCATGCAGAAGATAATGGCTTTACATTGGGCTACAGAGCACCACCATCAAGATGTTGTAGAGTTATTTATCAAATATGGAGCTATGGTCAATGCTTTCAGCAAATTTGATAGATCTCCCTTTGACATAGCCCTAGAGAAAAACAATGCTGAGATTTTCATCATCCTCCAGGAAGCAATGCAGAATCAGGTGGATGCTAATCCCGAGAGGCCACCCCGTTACTCATCTTGCAACTGTGGCTGCTCTGTTCATCTTCACCTTGGGAGAGGTTGTTAACCTCCCCAGCCTTGTTTCCTCAACCAACACCAAAACAACCTCAGCTAATTCAAAGGAAATCCTAGAGAGAAATTCTTTTGACTTAACCAATCCAGCAAGTGGTGGGGAGTGGAGGACAGAAAGTTATCGCCATAGTGACTGGTGGAGTCCCTCTGAGTAATGTCCAAACTGCAGTCCCTACTGGAAGAATTGTTGTTGTTGTTAGGTGCCATCGAGTCGGTATCCAACTCCTAGCGACCCTCACAGGGTTTTCAATGGCTGACTGTTTCTGGATTGCCTTAGGAGTGGATTGCCGGGCCCTTCTCCCATTTTTGTGGTGCTGGGAATTGAACTCGGGACCTCAGAGACTGCAGCGCAGCATTCTACCAACTGAACCAAATCCCAACCCACTGGAAGAATTAGCCAGGCATATATTGCAACTATGTTAGCTAGACTGCAAGTCCTAACTGTATCTGCTGGTCAGCACTACAGAGGAAGCTATAACTGAAGAGGAAGAAGAAGCAGAGAAGTTGCCACTGACAAAGAAGCCAAAAAATGGAGAAGATGACAAACAGTGTGGAGAAATCAAGACAGGCAGTGAAAGAGAACTACCAGAGCAGCAACTCCAGGAGGCCAGAAATACTGCCAGTGGTTCCTAAAAAAAGGGCAGGAGGTGGAACAGCATCATTTATGGCCCAACAACAGCCCAATAGCACTGATTTCTCCAAGGTTGAAGAGGTGGTTGAGGTGGACGCTGTGGTAGTATCAGAGGGAGAAGTGGAAGAAAGAGAAACAGAAGTGTATGGATCTGGGGGCCCACAGAGCTTCGTACTGGACTTTCCATAGACACCATTTCATCTTAGCATGTGGAGTTCTGGGTTCAAACCCCTCAATACCACAAACAAAAACCAAAAACAAGCAAATAAAAAACCCCAAACAACAAAAATCTTGTTTATATGGGAGAAGTGTATATAAAACCCAAGTCCCCCAGGCTCTTATTTCGAGAGTTCTGGAACATGGGCAAAAAGAAGCTTATGGGGCTATGAAACTCTGGTCTTGAGATAAAAATTTTGTGCTGGTTGGATTTTGTAAAATTGCAATCAGGAAGTTAGTTTGTTGTCAGAACAACTTGCTTCCAGACATTTATGTACATAAAACCAAGCTCAAACTCTTTAATTTTATAAAACTTTGAATTTTCTGTAAGAAATACTTTGTTTGACCTACACTGAATTTGTTTCATTTATTTGCTTTTTCTTTTATTAGTATTCAAATTATAAAATGGATGATTTTTACATAAATTGCTTAATCTCTCCTAAAAATGAGAAGATCGATCCATTGAGTTAATTATTCCATATAATAACTAGTGGGGTCCTGCATTGCTGCTCATTGCTGTGGAAGGTCTGACCCACCAGAGCTCACTGTAACACTCTTGTCCCCAACAGGTCTGTGGATGGAACCCAAGAAGGCTTGGCTAACTGTGTAGACCCAGTAGGCCCAGGAGGTCATGAACCTGGACTTAACCAAGTTAAGTAGCTGCAGCAGGCAAAACATCCCCTACTCTAGCCCAGCTTATACATTTATAAAATATTTTCTATATTTGATGTGTGTATATTATTATATATATTTGATATATTATTATATATATTGAATGTATAGTATTACATATATTTGATCTTCCCTAACTTTGGAAATAACAACATACTTTCCTACTACTGTGTACTTATATTTTGATTAAGGCTGCTTGTTGATTTGTGCCTATTATCTTTATTCAATTAGTCTTAGCATGTTTAATTTCCTTATTTAAGATCATTCTCATTTTTTGGAGACTTTTGTCCATAATCATAGCTATTATGCTCCATTGGATCCCAATCAATGTGATTCTTATATGAAATTCCCTGAGCATTGTTCTTTAACAAGGGTTTCTCAAGGGTTCTTTACACATTAAATCAAGTTTACATTCCTTAAGGCTTGTAGCTCTTCCAGAAAATGAGGACTTGAAAGGTATAGAAGTATTTAATGAAAATAGGAAACCTGTAGAAATGCATTCAGTTCTTAGGAACAGTCATTTTCTTCCAGTTATGTGCAACATAACAGATAAAATAACAAGTGAGGTTCATGTGTGGTCAGTGGAAGCTTGCTCTGTGGTTTCACCATGAAAACTGCCCAGACACACCAGACAAACACAGCTAGGCCTGCTTCCACGGCTGAGGGAATGTCATGTGGCATCTCTCAGATATCTCTTTCTAAAGAGCCACTACACTAGCATACAGCCAGGGACAGACATACTGTGCAGAAATTCACAGGAAGTGGTACCAACCAGTGGAACCTCTGAGAAGAGTCCCAGAAGTCTCCCTTGACATTCTGGCCATCAGAAAATAAAATCCGTGGTTTAGGCATTTGGTTCTGACCAAGTCATAGACTTTCTTGATGATACTGTTACATTGCTAAAAATACGAGATTTTTGAAATTTTTATTTTTAATTGACACATGATAATTGTACATATTTATGGGATTAGATGTGATATTTCAATGTAATAAATGAGTTTTGGTTGAATCATCGGCTTGTCTAAGAAAACTGTCAATTTGATCCCAAGTTGATCTTTAGGTATCTATCATCTGGAGGAATACAGGCACTCAAACTTGTGATTCCCTGTGGTAAGTGGAGTCTATTCAGTTGTCTGAATGCATTCCCACTATAGCTAGTGATATTAATATTACATCAATTCTAATAAGAGGGCATTTCCCAAGGTCACCATTCCTCTTGAAGCACACAGTATATTGCCTTATTCTCTTCTCTTGGATGTCATCTTTCAAGACTCCATATATATTCTATTGGCATAATTTTTTTCTTGCCTACCTAATTTAATAGCAGATATTCTTCTCATTTTTCTGAAATCTTTGAAGAATTTTTCAATCTTGCATTGAAAAACTTTATCACTCACAAAATTATTATGGGTGAAAAGGATACCTAAAGTGGATCCAATTAAAATAGAGAATAAAGTTTCATAGTGAAGTATAAACAAAATATGGTTAGCTTGGATTTTATCTTGGAAATTACTGTTTTATATATTTAACAAGATATGTTATGATATTTATGGACTAATGTTTAGAATAATAACCAAAGCATGAATCAGAGGTTGGGGCTGAGAATGGTCTAATTTTTCTAGAAAAAAATATGACTGTATTCAAACAATATCTTTTGCTTTCTGTTTAAAATACTATAATTAAGCAAGGTTTTTGTAGCAATTTTGCAAACCTTATTAATTTATTCAAAGACATATTTTACCCTCACTATTCAAACCATCATTTTTTGAAGTCTGTTTTATTGCATTGTACTTAATCAATCTTCCTCAATAGAGTGACCTTCCACTGTCGAAGCCTTAGTTAATGAATTAGTAAGTTATTCTAGCATAACTTTAATAGACTTTGACAAATCTTGCCTCTTTGGCAAGATTTACATTTTTGCTTCACAATTCATTGTTCTTGAACATCCATTGTATTGTCTGACATTTAAAACATGCAACAATCAGCAAGGGGCTAATACAAATGCAAAAATATAGTAACTCTTTTTACATGCATGCAAATTGTGTTGAAGTTAACAAAATAAAAATTAGTTTGACATTCACTGAATTCATAGTGGTTTTTTTTATCACTGTTGGTTTATTTGATCAAAGGATATTAAAAGTACAAACATTCTGATAGAGACAGAATTTGGGTCTTAAATTTCTTGATGTAGAAAAGGAGGGAGAGGAAAAGATCTCCTTTTAAAAAGCTGGCAACAACTGTTCAAGGACAATGGTTCTTGAAGACAGTCCTTGGACCAACAGCATCAGTATCACACCAGAACTTGCTAGAATTTGTTAGAAATGCAAATTCTCAGATTGCTGGCTCAGAATCTCTATGAGTAGATCTCACAAACTTATTTTAGTTAGCTTTCCAGGGAATTCTGACGCATGTCAAATGTGGGAACCATCAATCTAGCCCAATCTTCTTTTACTAACGAAGCAGGTAAGACCTTGAGAATAAAATATGATGTTATTGTTAAAATGAAAGAAGATCTAAGAATCATGTTCTGACTCCATGTGGTGTTCCTCCCATCTTTTATATAATATGCACTCTAAAATCCTATATTTACATGAAGACTACAAAGTACAGTCTTCCCTTGGTATCCCCAGGGGATTGATTCTAGGGCCCTCCATAAACAACACCATAATTTGAGAATACTCAAATCCTTTATATAAGATAGCTTAATACTTATATATAACCTGTACTATTGTCCCATATATTTTAAATCATCTCTAGATTAATTATAATACCTAACACATTGCAAATGCTATGTGAATAGTTGTACAGAGAATAATAAGAGAAAGAGTCTGTACGTGTTTAATACAGATGCAATGTATTTTTTTTAAATATTTGCCATTTACAGCTGTTTGAACTTACTGATATAGACCTTGCAGGTACAGAATCTGCAGATATGGAGGGCTGACTGTATGCTGTTGTTGTTGTTGCTAGGTACCATCGAGTTGAGTCCAACCCATAGCAACCCCATGTACAACAGAACAAAATACTACTCAACACTGTACCATGCCCAGCACTATGTCAGTGCTTCTTTGCTACTCATATGGTTTTTGATGGCTGATTGTTTGGGGATTATTTCAGGAGTGGGATGCCAGGTCCTTCTCCTGTTTTTGTGGTGCTGGGGGTCGAACTCAGAACCTCAGAGTGTGCAGAGTAAGCACTCTACCAACTGAGCTAAACCCCAGCCCAGACTGTAAGCTATGTGTAATTGAATTATCACCACTGTTCCATGAAAATTTTTATCTCTGTCACAGATGAGAAAGAGCTAAGAGGGAGTGGGATGTACAAGGTTTCATTTAGTAAAGAGTAGAGCCTCAAGTTCTGTGAACAGCCTCTGATTTATCCAGCCACTCTATAAATTCTCACAAGTTTTACACTGTTACATTTTTACACTCTTTTTCATTATCATGTCTGAACCTCCATTGCAAGGTCAGCTCTTGCTGGTGGACACAGCCCAGTCTTCTGCAGGACAGTTTCTAGGTCTCTGCTTTAATAGCCACAGCTGATTATATTCACTGCTTTTCTAAACTTCAGCAAGAAATGGAGAAACCAACCTGCCTTTGTCAGATTGGCCAGACAGGCTATTTTTACTTCTCATTGTTATGTATAAGATGCTTTTTGTACACTTGGAAGCTGTTGTTTGGATATTTTAATATTTTAAGTAGTGTTCATTTATTATATTTGAGACTTCAGGCTATGTTAACAAGTGGTATAATTTTAGAAATCTGAAAAAAAGTTAAAAATGCCATGTGGTAAGAGCATAATATGATAAAATATAGATTCTCAATATAGAATTATTTTTTCTTCTTATAAAAGAGCTACTGATCACAATTATCATCATCAATAGCCACTAATACTTATTACTATCTGCTAAGAACTAGATACAGTACCTCCCACAATTCTTACAATAATCTTATGATGTCAATACCATTATTGTCCCCATGTGATAGACAAGGAAACCAACTTCCAAAGATTAAGCAAAATGTCCAGAATGACAGAGACTATCAATTGTATCTCTTGCATACATTCCCACAGAGTTACCACAGTGCTCAGAGGGTGAGCACCACATGAACCTGCCCCCCTTGGTAATGACCTCTACTGCCCACCCCAGCCTTGAGAGCTCCTCTTTGGAGTCTCAAATATGAAACAATAAACAAATGTTTCATATCCAGCCATAAGCTATTGCTACCCATATTATCCCTTTCATGCTGCCTCTGTCCAAGTCAATTTGTATTGCCTTATGCATTAGGCATATCCCAACTCTAGGCAATCCCTCCCTTCTTCATCGCTAATATAACCTTCTCCGATACCACTCAGACTATTCCAGCCCATTCAATCCTATTCAACTGATTGAGAATTTCATCAGCAGTAATAATAAAACAATCCCCCAATCAGTGGTTCTATGGTGAGGATATGAACACATTCCCAGAAGTCTGAATTGTATTCATGGGAGCCCACAGTGGTGTCTGGCATTTAATTTGGCTATGCCATGTTTCCTGACCTCTAAACTGCTTCTACATGCACCAGATGGCAAAATCTTCTTGGGATGTACATGAATGAGACAGTCATTGAGTGTTAGGATAGTATAGCAGTAAGTCTATCAATCTAAGCAGAATATGGTGCACACAAACTTAGGCCACAAAAAGTGGTTGTAAGCTATGGCTCAAATTCTGCTCCTGTGTTTTATGCTGTCTAGAATTTCCATGGTCCTTCTGGTCTCTACCACTAATTGGCAACTGTACTCATTATCTTGTGTTGTCGGCATTTTCATCATGTGCTCATGTCATAAGTTCACTTGTTAAAGTGGAAATTCCCTGACAGCAAAAATTAAGATTTCAATTTTTTACTTCTACAAATGCACGTCTCTAAGCTCAGCTCCCTGAATTATAGCATCTTGTTCCCATCCATTCTCCATATAATACGAGGATCAGCTAAAATACAAACTGTTCAGAAACCACAGAGAAGATCTTGAAAGATTTGACTACATATCTAAAGCTTCTCATAGAAAAGTAATGTCTTGGGGTTCAGGGTATAGTTCAGTGATAGAGCATCTGCCTAGAATATACAAGGTTCTAGGTTTGATCTCTAGCACACACACACACACACACACACACACACACACACACACACACAAAATAGTCTTAAGAGAGAGGCATGTGGCACATGCCTGTAATCCCACAAACTTTGGAGGAGGATCCAAGAGGATCATGAGATTAAGGTCAGAGGCAGCCTGGATAATTTAGCAAGACCCTGACTTAAAATAAAAAATGGGCTGGGGTGCAGCCTGGTGGTAGAGTTCTTATAAAGTATATGTGAGGCTGTAGGTTCACCTCCCAAATAACACACATCTGTTTTTAAACAGATGTAGAGTTCTTATAAAGTATATGTGAGGCTGTAGGTTCACCTCCCAAATAACACACATCTGTTTTTAAACAGATGTTCATGTCAATCAAAAATACAGTAATAAATAAGAAAAGGAACAAGTTGTTCTTCATCTAATAAGTATCTTAAAAACCAGTGAGAAAATTGGGCAGGTAGTAAAATAGGAAAGGACAGTTTTAAAAGCAACAATTTACAGGAAGAGATAGGCAGCTTCAGTTTTTATTTAAGTAAAATAAAAATTTAAAAATAGGTTGACATTTTCCACCCAACTGGTAAAATATTTTTAAAATTTGCAATAACCACTATTGTCAAAACATTGACACTTCTGGTGGATGCTACTCTTGAGTGTCTATATTAGTATGAATCATAAATAAGAGTACTTTTTTACATTTTACTGTTATGTATTTTACTTCAATATAAAATAATTCATTAGTTTAGTTTTCTGGAAAACAATGCTATAATATTCATCAAAATTTCAAATGGAGACTTGCTCTAATCCAGTGCTTATAGCCCTAGCAATTCTCTGGTGGCTCTCCTCTCACAAGGATGCTAAATATAAAAGGGAAGATCCCCTGGAAAAAATTGTTCCAATAGCTTACAACTGGAAATAACATAAGCAAACTTATAACTCCATACCTAACTATAAATATTGTAGTCCTCTAGATCAGGTCCATACACTCCCCATCACAATGACTCGAGTCTTCAAAATGCAACCATAAGCAATGCATAATTACATGGATGTGACTCTGTTGAAATCAAACTTTATTTACAAAACAGATGGAGGGACAAATTTGGCTGAAGGTCCATAGATTGTCAATCCTTGATCTAAATGAAAGGATCATTAACCAGAGAAAATATGTGAAAATATTAAATGAGTGCAGCTCCCTATTCATTGTTTTCCAGCAGTTCTGTCTGTTTTGTCCCTGATAGAGGGGATGAATGCATGAACTACAGGAGGAAGGGAGAAGGCCTGAGAGTTGAAGTGGGAAGGAGAATTATAGTTCTGGAGAGCAGGCAGTCGAACAAGTGTGCTATTTTTCTCCTTCTTTTGGGTAGAAATCCTAATGCAAAAGGTATTAGAAAGGTGAAAAACCTGAAAGCAGAGGTGTCTTGTGATGGGCCCTCTCTTTGGAATTCCAGAGGAACAGGAGGAGCTTCAGGACAGATAGAACAAAGGAGGGGCTCAGTGAGCCTGGTCCACATGTAGCACAGCCTCGGATCCTCAGTGCAGTTGATTCTCACTGTTGATGGATCCTGTATTTGCAATTCACCTACTTGCTAAAATTTATGTGTAATCTCGTGATGAATGCTCATCGTATGTTTGCATTCATCTGCAGATGTGCACCCAGTAGTGAAAGCTTTGAGACACCCAATATGCATATTGCCAGCTGAGGTCAAATAAGGTAATGCTCTGCCTTTGTGTTCCAGCTCTCACACTATAAATGTTGCTGATGTTAGGTGCCATCAACTCGTGTCTGACTCATAGCGACCCTCATAGGGTTTTCAATGGCTGATTGTTTCAGGATTGCCTTGGGAGTGGATTGCCACATCCTTCTCCCATTTTTTTGAGATGCTGAGAATTGAACTTGGGACCTCAGAGACTGCATAGTGGCACTCTACAACTGAGCTAAATCTCAGCCCCCATACTGTAGATGTTGTTGTTAGGTGCTGTCCAGTCGGTATCCAACTCATAGCGACCCTCATAGGTTGACTGTTTCGGGATTGCCTTGGGAGTGGATTGCCAGGCCCTTTTCCCATTTTTGCGATGCTGGGAATTAAACTGAGGATGTCAGAGACTGCAGCGCAGTGCTCTACCAACTGAGCTAAATCCCAGCCCTATACTGTAGATTTGTTGTTGTTGTTAGGTGCCGTCTGTAGATAGGTGTCCTCTAAACAGTCATCACGCCTGCAGCTGTAGCACTGTGGCATCAGATTCTGTCAGATCTCAGCAGCTAAGCAGGATCAGGCCTGGATGGCAGACTGCCTGGGAACACCAGGTGCTGTAGGCTTGGAAGAAGGACCTGGCAACCCATCCCCAAAACTCAATCCACCATTGAAAACCCTATGAATATCAGAAAAACATGGCAATAGTGTTTCACCTATTGTGTTAGGGTCATTATGAGTCAGACATGGACTCAATGGAACCTAACAACAACAAAAGTCTTCTTAGTGCTCACGTTCTCTATACCAGTGCTTTCACTGTTTAAATCATGCCTAAATATATGATGGATGCAGCCATAACCCTGTGGCATCCGATCCCATCAGATCTTGGAAGCTAAGCAGGGTCGGGCTTGGTTAGTACCTGGATGGGAGACCGCCTGGGAACACCAGAAGCTGTAGGCTTGGGAGAATGACCTGGCAACCCCCTCCCAAAAATCAATCTCCATTGAAAACCCTATGAACAGCAGAGAAGCACTGACAATAGTGTTTCTCCTGTTGTACAGAGGGTTGCTATGAGTCGGATACCAACTCGATGGCACCTAACAATAACAACAAATACATGATGGAGTGCTGTGTAGTGTTTCTAAGCACAAGAAGGCTGTTATGTACCTTTAGCAGGGAAATACATATGTTAGGTAAGCTCCATTAGCCATAAATTATAATACTATCAGTTATAAATTCAGTGTTAATGAATTAACTATATATTAAGTAAAGGATTGTTGAACAGAAACATCCATAAAACAAAGTTATGTATTGATTGTTATTGTTGTTATTGTTAGGTGCCCTCAAGTCAGTGCCTGACTCATAGTGACCATATGTACAACAGGCAAAACACTATTGTCAGTGCTTCTCTACTATTCACGGTTTTCAGTGGCTGATTGTGTTTTGGGAGTAGGTTGCTGGGTTCTTCTCCCATGCCTACAGCACCTGGTGTTCCCAGCTAATCTCCTATCCAAGTACTAACCAGGCCTGACTCTGCTTAGCTTCTGAGATCTGACGGGATCTGACCCACAGGCTGCAGGCAATGTATTGATTAGTTGAGAAAAATGTTATGACCAGAGCTTTGCATGAACCTACCTCTGTAGTCTCCCTACCAGCAATGGTTCTTAAGTCTCAAAGTTAGCATTCACAGAGACTTTATGAAACATAACCACTCTTAATAATGAGAACCAACTGCAGAAAAGAACACTTTTCCAAATGACCTTAGGAATAAAGACCAGCACTGATCTAAGAGCCCCACAGTCTCTTCTACCAGCCATTTATAAGAAGAGCTGAGTGGACCCCCAAACACAGACGCTTGGTACCGATAGCAAGGACATCTGCTTGGGTTTAGGCCCAGCCAGGTGAACCTTGCTGAATACTAGAATACAGTTCCCAAGAACCAGTCAGCACTAAGTCAGCCCTCTCAGAGTAGAAGCCCGATGAAAACACAACCGTGTAAAGACACCTTCCATCACCTTGAAGTCCTGACCTCTTTCTGATGCACCAAAATTCACCCTGAGAAACAACTTGTAGAAATGCCAAAGGACAAGGCATGTACCCAAATGAGATGAAGTTCGTCAAAACCACAAGGACCCCTCTTAAAACAGAAGCAATTGCAATTCAATGAGTTGGGAACTCTTTTAAGTTTTATGTCCTTTCTCCTAGCCAGCTGCTGATGCAGCTGAAAAAGGTATACCTGAAAAAGGTATAGTGGGAACAGGGCCACACTGATTTATGTGAACTAAAAACCACACTTCTTCATACATCTGTGTTTATCAATAGGAACTTATAATTCTGCCACAGTTTTACAAAGGATCTAAAGGAAAGAAAGTGTTCTGTACTTGCTAACACAAAATATGTATATATGACATACCACCCCAGCATCTGATCCTATTTGATCTTGGAAGCGAAGCAAGGTTAGGTCTGATTAGTCCTTGGATGAAAGACCTCCTGGTAATATCAGGTGCTGCTGACTAGAGAGAAGGACCCAACAGCCCACTCTCAAAGGAAAACCCTATGAATAGCAGAGAAGCACTGACAACAGTGCTGGGCATGGCACAGTGTTAGATAGTGTGCATAGGGTTGCTATGAGTCAGATTTGACAGCACCTAACAACAATAACATATATACACACTATATATAAAATCAAATAAATACAAGTATAATATATATAATATACATTATATATTATATTATATATAATATATATAATATATTGTTGTTGTTGTTGTTAGGTGCTGTCGAGTCGGTATCCGACTCATAGCGACCCTCTGTACAACAGGGGAAACACTATTGTCAGTGCTTCTCTGCTGTTCATAGGGTTTTCAATAGCAGATTGATTTTTTGGGAGGGGGTTGCCAGGTCCTTCTCCCAAGCCTACAGCTTCTGGTATTCCCAGGCGGTCTCCCATCCAGGTACTAACCAGGCCTGACCCTGCTTAGCTTCCGAGATCTGACGGGATCGGATGCGACAGGGCTACAGCTGCAGGCTATATAATATATTATATAAATATAATATATAATATATAATATAATATATATATATATATGATTTTTTTAGTTTAATTTAATTTAATTTTTTTTTGAGACTGGGGTTCCCTATGTGGCCATGTTTCCCCTGCCTCAGCCTACTGGGTACTGAAATCACAGGCATGTGCCATCATGCCCAACCCCAATATATTTTTACATGTAAAAAGGAAGTTTCAGGCTGTATGCAGTGGCACATGCCTGCACTCCCCAGTGACTCAGGGGGCCGAGACAGGAGGGTTGCAAGAGGCAGCTTATGTAACTTAGTGAGACATTATCTTCAAGATAAAAGAGTAAAAAATGGTAGGGTTGCCGTTCAGTAGCAGAGTGCTTGCAAAGCATATGTGATGGCCTGAATTTCACTTCCAAGTACTGTAAAAAAAAAAAAATGAATTGTTGTGTTGTGTTGCCATTGTTAGGTGCTGTCGAGTCGGTGTCCAACTCACAGAGACCCTATTGTAAGTGCTTCTCTGCTATTCATAGGGTTTCCGATGGCTCATTGTTTGATGGGGGTGGGTTGCTGGGTCATTCTCCCAAGCCTACAGCATCTCATGTTCCCAGGTGGTCTCCCATACAAGAACTAACTAGGCCTCACCCTGCTTAGCTTCTGAGATCTGACAAGTTTGGGTGCCATAGTAGTACAGCTGCAGGCAATAAAATGAATAAATTAAAGTTAATTTAATTAAAAGACAGTGTCAGGACATTATACATAATGCATATTACTATGATTCGAATGTTTGTCCTCCCTAAAACTTATGTTAAAATTTAATTGTCAATGTAATAATATTGGGAAGTGTACCCTAAGGAGAGGTGACTGTCATTATTAAAATGTGTTTGGGAAGTGAGCCCTTTCTTCTTGCCCTTCTAATTTCCACCATGCCACTATACATCAAGAACACCCTCACCAAATGATGCCATCTTGATCTTGGAGTTCCTAGCTTCCAGAATTATGAGAAAATAAATTTCTCTTCCTTAGAAATTATTCAGTCTCAGGTATTGTGTTATAGCAACACAAATGGACAATGATGGAAATTGGTGCCAAGAGTGTGGTATTGCTATAACAAATATGGGAAAATGTGGCAGTGCTTTTGGGACTGGGTAATGAGTAGACTCTGGAAAAAATTGGAGAGGTGGGCACTGCATGAACACAGCTATCGGGGGAATCTGGATAGGGCTCAGCTTGTAGAGAAAGGATGACACTTGTAGAGATGACTTGAGTGGTGGTGGTCAGAGGATTTGTAGGAGGATGGGTGGCAAAGGCAATTCTGCTGAGGACTCGGGTGAATTGAGGACTGTTTCATTAGAAGCCAGAGGAGGAAGCAATATCCTTGGTATAACATGGTCAAGAACTTGACTGAACTGCGTCCATGTTCAAGGGCTTTACGGGTGGCAAAATCTACCAGCAGTGAATGAGGATTACTGGCAGAAGAAATAGCTAAGCTAAGCCATGAAGGGGCTGGGTGGCTTCTCTTAACTGCACTTAGAAAAATATGAGAAGAGAGAAGTGATTTAAAGATGAATTTATAGTCAAAAAGAAAAGAGAACAGAGAGATTTGAAAACTCCCTAGCCTAGCTATGTTTAAAAAAAAAAAAAAAAGTGTTTAGGAGAAAAGAAAAAAAAAAGGTGTGGCCAAGCAAGGATTTAATAAGGAAGCAAGACACCATTCACCATGACAATGGGAGATTGACTTTCAAGGCATCTTAGAGATCTTCAAGGCTGCCAGTCCATCAGAGGTCCAGCATGCTAGGCCTTAAAAGCAGGGAGATTTCCCTACAGAGCCAATGTTCCCATGGGGCCTTGGCATGCACTATTCTGCTCAACCTCAAGGACCTGCTCCCTGTATGCTAGCTTGGCATCCTTTTGCTGCCCCAGATGTGGCTCAAGTGGTTTCAGCTGTGGATGTGACCCCCACTCCAGAGAGTATAACTAACCCCTGGCAGCATCCATGTGGTGGAACTGCCGCAGCCACATGGACCATACAAGCTGCATGGCCTCCTTCATATGGATTTCAAAACAGGCCTCAGGGACCTTCCCCAGGGATGAGGCCACCGCAGTGGCCACTAGGCCTAGCAGGGACATGCTGCAGGGCCACCTTCGAGTTTCCAGTTCTCCTGTTCTGGAGGGCAACACAAGCCGGGGACAGTGGCAGGCACAAGACTTCCTCCTGTGAGACTGCTGGGAGGGGTGAGTGGGGTGGGACTGCCCACAGTTTTGGCGACCCAGCCCCTGCCCTAGGGTACCCAGAAAGTAGGACAGGAAATGCATGAAGACTTTCTGGAGCCTTAGGATGTAATGATGCTCACCTCATTGAGATTTGGTGTTGAGACCTGTTACTCCTTTCTTCTTTCCTGTTTCAATCCTTGGAATAGCAAGTCTGACCTATGTCCCTGCCATCACAGTGTTTTGGACATAGATAACCAGGTTGATTGCAAAGGCTCAGAGCTGGCAGGGAATCTGCCTCAGAATGAATGTGCTTTGTGTCTCACCCACTCCTGATTTAGATATGATTCTGGACTTGGAACCTGGACTTGGTACCACTGTGGCGTCCAATCCTTTCACATCTCAGAAGCTAAGCAGGGTCAGACCTGGTTAGTACTTGGAAAGGAGACCATCTGGGAACACCAGGTGATATAGGCTTGGGAGAGACACCTGGAAACCCACTCCCAAAAAACAATCAGCCACTGGAAACTCTATGAATAGCAGAGAAGCGGTAACAATACTGTTTCACCTATAGTTCATAGGGTTGCTATGAGTTGGACACCAACTTGATGGCACCTACCAACAACACTGGACCTGGAAGTTCTGAATTCATTCTGGAAGGGATAAAGGGTTCTGGGGCTCTTGGGATGGAATGAATGTACATTGCATGTGAGAGGACATGAGTTTGGGGGGGGAGCTATGGTAGAATACCATTGTTTGAATATTTGTTCCTTCCAAAACTCATGTTGAAATCTAATCACCTTTGTAACAGTATTAAGAAATGAGTCAGGCTGAGCATGGTGGTACATACCTGTAATCTCAGTGACTCCGGAGGCAGAGGAAGGAGGATCACAAGGTTGAGCCCAGAGGCAGCCTGTATAACTTAGTGAGACCCTCCCTGCCTCAAAATAAAAAGTAAAAACTGGGCTGGGTGTGCAGTGCAATGACAGAGTGCTTGCAAAGTATGCTCAAGGCTCTGGATTCAGCCCCCAGTAACACACACACACACACACACACACACACACACAAAGTGAGTCTTTTTGAACGCGATTAGGCCATCGAGGCTCTGCCTTCATGGGTGGGATTGATGCTTTTTAAAAGTGAATTGAGTGGATCCCTCTTTCACCTCTTTGCTCTTCTGCCTGCCTTCCACAGATCATTCCTCTTCTCCTGAGGATGCAGCATTCAACGTGGCATGTTGGAATGATAATCACCAAACCTTGATATTGTACTCTCCAGCCTCCTGAACTGTGAGAAATGAATTTCTGTTTACACATTATCCAGTCTGTGGTATACTATTATAGCATCACAAATCGACTAAGACACACATGACATGATCTGTATCCCCCAGATCTCAGAAGCTAAGCAGGGTCGGGCCTGGTTAGTACTTGGATAGGAGACCGCCTGGGAACACCAGGTGCATTCGGCTTGGGAGAAGGACCCAGCAACCCACTCCCAAAAATCAGTCTGGCATTGAAAACCCTATGAATAGCAGAGAAGCACTGACAATAGTGTTTTGCCTATTGTATGTAGGGTCACTATGAGTCAGACACCGACTTGACAGCACCTAACAACAACAACAATCACATGATTCTTATAAATATATGCAATATTTCTATAAAAGTGCATAGAAATATGTTTAAAAGTACTTGAGATCATGGTGTCAAAAAAGCAGGATTATGTCTGTCTTACCCCACCATTTCCTGTGCCCATATATATATATATATATATATATATATATATATATATATATATATATCATTCTTTTAATATTTGTTAAGTGAACAAAGAATGAATAAGTATTTGGGTGAAAATGAGAGTGAGAGTGAAGAACTATCTAGAGGAGTTCCTTTGTATTTTTACATGTTTTACTGTTTGCATTTATTAATATGAGCATGAATTACATTCAGAATAAAAATAACATAAAATGATTACAGCCCTGGTTATCTTTCAAAGGCTACTCAGCCCCTATCTGCACCACAGTGAAACTCTCCCTTGACCTTCTGACACTCTTTCCTTTAATCCACAAAGAGACAGAGTGGCCTCTATAATTCTATTTACTCCATAAGGCTGACCTTTCGCTACAGCAGATCTGATCTGAAGCAGATGCTTGCTGTGACCTGGGATGGTCTGATTGTCTCAGTGTATGTGTGATCTTGTCAGTGCCTGAGGGGTTACACATTAGACTCTCTGCTGGCTCCTCATAAACTATGTGTTGGGGAATTATGAATCCATCATGGGCCTCAAGTAATGAAACCAGCCGATCACAGATGGAGAGTGGGGCAGATAGGCAGAGAGAAATCTAGAAGCCAGGAAAGACACAGAGAGGGAACATCTTGAACTATTAACATTTTCCCAGTTCCATTTGCTTTTTGAAAGTCCATTGCATCCTTGTCCTGGGGTGCTGTGAGATACTCTTTCATACTTATAACAAAATAATCACCCTTTTAGCATAAACTGTCTCAAGCTGATTTTTGTTAGCCTTCATTTAGAACTAAGGACTACAACTCCCTATTCCTTCAACAAGGCAGCCTAAACATACTGCCCAGACACAAAGGCACAGAACCTTCCAAGATCAGCTCTCAACTGCCTCGCCTCGTCCTGTCCCCTACTGCATCATTTGCTCACATCACTTCTTTTACATCCTTCTTCACTGGCTCAACATCAACTCAGTTCCCTATGGATTATTTTGGAAAAATGTCTGACTGAGCATTATAGCCACCACCACAATGGTAAAGACTCCAGGGCCTCCCTGTGGTAGGCACTTGTCACAGGGTAGCACATTGCTCTTCTGTATGTTAGGCTCTCCTGCTAGACGGCAGCTCCCTCATGGATAGACTCTTCCTACTTGTGACTTTATAACCAGTGTCTAATATGGTTAGTGCCTCTCACAAAATTACTATTTGATACTTACTAAATGAATTACTCTATTCAGATCCATGCCCTGTAGAATCTTATACTTTTGTATTTCATTGGTCAAAATATCCAATAGAATACCAGAACAATGAACACTTGGTCAACCTGATGTTTATATGCCCTAATGCCCCAAATTTTCAACAGTACAGATAGAGTTGGTAGAGGCAGTAACCATATAAAATACATCTGTATGCCAAATTGGAGAATGCCTAAAATGAACTAAACTAATTGCCTTTTATTTGAAATTATTAGTGTGGCAACCAGATATCAGACAATAAAAAGCTCTCATAATAGTAGGCTTTTAAAGCCGTGAATCCAAAATATAAAAGCGATAAGAACTACTGCATCAAAATAATTCTCCCCTCTTTGCCTTAACCAACTTTGTTGTATGCATATCTTTTATATTCTGCCTCACTTAAAGACATTTTCCAGTCTAAGCCATCTCTTGATTGTAGAGATGAGGAAACGCATATTTAAATAGAAGTGATGCAACCAGGGTCAGAAAGTCTATTAGACGCTGAGCTGTGAGTAGAATGTGCTGCTTTCAGTCTCCTTTGATCCCAACCGGTCTCCCTCATCTTTAATAGACAGTTTGCAGCTCCAGCTCACTGCCCTTTGCCCCCGAGCCCACCTAGAATTTAATATTGCAGGTTTGCCAAGCTCTAGTCCCCAGATAGCAAAGGTATGTAAAAGCCAAAAGAATTTTTATTGGAAATTGATCTCACAGGCAGAAATCAAAATGACATCAGCTACAATAAATCACCAGAGCATTGTCTTGAAGTAAAGGTTGGCTGTGTCTCGAGTGAGGTCAACTTCTGGCATCCACATGAAATAAATATAAGGCAGTTTATCTATCTGAAAGAAGGAGACTATAAAAATACAATTGCCAGAATGGGAACAAATTGAAGCTGATTTCCATGGCAACAAAAGAGTTATAACGATGAAATAGGGGCACATAAAAATCTATGTATGCTACATTAAAGGTAGGGAAATGGAAAGTAAACAGCGTAAGACTGACATTTATCAAGATTCCCTGAGAGAGAAATCTCCCTCTGGAGATCCTGGATGCTGGGAGCTAGCAGGGAAATATTCTCAACCAGAAGTTCCAAGTCCAGCATATTGCTATCTGCAAATGCCTTGGTGGTTAAGGTCCCTATGAACTAGCATGGGGTAGATTCTCAATTAGGTCTTGAGATATTTTTTGTGGCAAACTTTTACAAACTTATTGGAGCTCTAGGTGGAAAGACTTGGGCTGAGGTTATCAGGTACCTTAACATATTGTTGTTGATGTTAGGTGTCATTAAATTGGTATCTGACTCAGCGACCCTATACTGTTGCTTTTAGGTGCTGTAAGAGTCAGTATTGGACTCAAAGTGACCCTACGGACAACAGAGGAAACACCATTGTCATGCTTCTCTGCTATTCATAGGGTTTTCAATGTCTGATTGTTATTTGGGAGTGGGTTGCCAAGTCCTTCTCCCAAGCCTATAGCACATGGTGTTCCCAGGCAGTCTCCCATCCAAGAACTTACCAGGTTTGACCCTGCTTAGCTTCCGAGATCTGATGGGATGGGACTCCACAGTGCTACAGCTGCAGGCCTTAACAATATTCAAGTTGTCTTAAAATGGCTACTTTCCTTTATCCCACTAATCTTATTTTATTTCAGTATCTACCTTATCATCTTCCTTCTCAAGGTCTTTCCCCATTCTTATATAATCTTCACCTCTCTCATGGATGTATTTTTCTAAAACCAACTCAAGTCTAGATCTATGTATAGTCATTTCTGTGTATTCTCACTGCCAGATTCCTTAGCTATTCATGTTTTAGCTCCTGGCATGGTCTCCATCCCATTTCCTGTTCACAGCACTCTGAGCATACCTTTTCATGTAATTTCACGCTTTCTTGGAACTCCAGACCTTTGCACATGCTATTAAAATTGTCTGTGTCATCTATGTCTCCATGGTCCTCTCACTCTTTGTTGCCTACTAACCCTCCTCCTGGAAGCCTCTACTGAATGCCCCATCCCTTCCATGGGCCAGATGTCCCTAAGAACACAGCCAGTGGCACTCTTGGCATGCACTGTATACAAATGCTTATTATAGTGTTCTGCAACCTCCTGCTCACTTGCCAGTCCCTCCTGCTAGGCTGCAAGCTTGTTGCTGTGATTTAGCTCTCATCATAGCCCTAGTGTCTGGCACATAGTACACATTCAGCACACATTCATGGACTGAAATGAATTCAAGATAAATATCCCCCAGGAGTATCTGCCCAGGTTCTTGTTGTATGCCCTTTCTCACTTGAAGCTCATTTGCTTTAATGAAATCTCAATCCACTCCACTTTTAAATACTTCAGACATTTAGAAAGTTCTTCCCCATTTTCACTTTTTCCTTTCACATACTGCAACCTTTGCCTGTCATTACTGTATGTTTCATTATTTAGAATCCTCACAACCTCCAAACAAATTCCTGATGGTTATTTTCTGTGAATCCATTGCTTAGGAAAGAAATCTTATAGAAACCTACAATTAAATACTCTATATGCCTTTTTGGTATTTACTTGGGGTTGTTTCTTAGTCTAAGGAGAAAATTAGTAAAAGAGGGAGAAATGAAAAGATCAAGAGAAAAGGAAGCTTATATCCACACAAAAATTATAGAAAAATATTAATGGTACTTACAATGACCCCAAGTAATGTAAAGTAATTTTTCTTGACTTTCTGTTTTGGTGTCTGCATATAGGACAAAGCAATCATCTTGCTGGGCACTGTGATGTATGTATGCCACTAATCCCAGCTACTCAGGAAACTGAGGTAGGAGGATTGCAGGTTCAAGACCAGAGGAAGCCTACACCACGTAGCATGACCCTGTCTCAAAATGAAGAAAGAAAAAAGAAAGAAAGAAAGAAAGAAAGAAAGAAAGAAAGAAAGAAAGAAAGCAAGCAAGCAAGCAAGCATGCATGCATGCGTGCACGCATGCTGGGCACAGTGGCACACCCCTGGAATCCCAGTATCTCGGGAGGCAGAGGCAGGAGGATTGCAAGTTGGAGACCAGAGGCAGTCTGTGTAACGTAGCGAGACCCTGTCTCAAAAAGTAAGAAAATGGGCTGGGGTGCAGCTCAGTGTACTGCACTTGCAAAGCATGCACAAGGGCCTGGGTTCAACACCCAGTATGGAAAGAGAGAGAGAGAGAGAGAGAGAGAGAAAAGAAAAGAAGGAAAGAAAAAAGAGTTGGCTGTGTGGCTCAGTGGTGGTTTGATTGCCTAGCATGAATGAGGCCCTGTGTTTAACCCCCAGTACTGAAGAAAAAAGTAAGTAGTCATTTTACCTAGTCTTAATAAATTGGCTTCATATGGAAGGAGATCCAACCAGTCAGCCCAGCTCAGAGATTCCACGGACCTCTTACAACCCTTTTCCTCTCCATGAAGAAGCAGAGAGCTGTTGGTATGGTCTGCTTATTCTAAATGGGACATTGGGGGAGGAAGCAGTGATGTTTATTAGCCAAACCCAACCCACTATGGGTGTTTTCTTCCTTGCAGATAGATTGTGCTGGACCTATCAGAGTCATAGTCTGGTGAGACAGGTGCTAGTTCTTTGGGAAGCCCTGGAGGAGTTGGATTCAGAAAGCCCAGATCGCTGTTTCTCTCCCCCGGTGGAAAATGAAAGTTGCGACTTTCCATCTGCTTGCTCTGTGCTGAACAGTGGGTGGGGTGGGTGGTCAGTAGCATCTACTCCTGGGCAGCTAGACTGCATTGGACCCACCAGAGCACTAGGTTTGGTGAGATAGAACTCGGTCTTCTTTAGAGCCATCTTGGAAAAGTTAGAGCACTGGATGTGCAGACCAACCTCTTGCCTTTCCTGGGGTGAGGGAACTGGGGGTTTCTGTTCCCAATTGCATGGTACTGTGCCAAGGTAGGGTCTCTGATGTGACCTCAGATCTCCCTGCTAGCTCAATGAGTCTGGCTTCACATTCTCTCAGGATGTAGCAGACTTTTGGTTAGTCTCTGATTTCTGATTTCTCAAAAAGGTAAATTGTCAGTAAATTGTTGCTTAATTAGTGTATTATTGGGAAAAGGAGGGTCTTTGGTTCTTACTCCATCATATTGCTGGTGCAACAATGTTTCCATCTTGAGGTTATTATAGGTAATGTAAAGTAATTTTTGAGACAGGGTTCCAGTAAATTACACAGACTGCCTCTGGTCCCAGACTTGCAATCCTCCTGCTTCTGCCTCCCAAGTTGCTGAGATTCCAGGTGTGTGCCACTGTGCCCAGCTCGCTAGCTCGCTCACTCGCTCGCTTGCTTGCTTGCTTGCTTGCTTGCTTGCTTGCTTGCTTGCTTTCTTTCTTTCTTTCTTTCTTTCTTACTTTCTTTCTTTCTTTCATTTTGAGACAGCTAAGTGGCACAGGCTTCCTCTGTCTGGCCTTGAACCTGAAATCCTCCTACCTCAGCTTCCTGAATAGCTGGGATTAGTTGCATACATCACAGTGCCCAGCAAGGTAATTGGTTTGTCCTATATGCAGATACCAAAACAGAAAGTCAGGAAAAATTATGTATTACCTAAATATTTTCTAAACAAAGGAACAATATAATAGCATCTCCCAAAGCTGATGCTAAATGAATGGAGCCATATGATCTACCTGACAGCAAACTAAATTAAACCTAACAAAGTTGCTGATTAAGGCCAAGAGAACAATGCATGAACAAAATAATTTAAAAAAGAACTATGAAATTTTTTAAATTATTGAACAGAAATTACCAAACTTAAGGGTAAAATAATTGAAAAAGCTGAAAATTCAGTAGATGGGTTCAGTAATAGGCTAGATCAAGCAGAAGAAAATATTGGCAATCTCAAAGACAGACCACTGAATATGACGTACAGAAGGAACCAGAAAAATGAGAAAAGAGAGGAAAGGAAATGTATAGATTTTATGTGGCACTAACAAGTGGACCAATGTATGAAATGGTCTAGAAAATGCATGCAATTGTTCTGACAAGATAATAACAAAGTTCGCTACAGGAAAAATTTCTATCTTAAACAGAACTGGGACTCAAGTACACATAGAAAATTATTACCTAGTAAATGATAGAGAAGACTTAGTTGGGGGTGGAGGCATACAAGAGGGTAAGGGAGAACCTATATGAATAATGTACATCAAAATGCATATATGTAAATTCCACAATGAAAAGCATGTCAGAATGAATCACATTAAGGTGTACATTAAAAATGTCCAATTAAAAAATATGCATCACTCACACACACACACACACACACACACACACACACACACACACACACACACAGAAATATAGAAGGAGGAAACAGAGAAATAAATAATGGCTGGAAACTTCACAAATCTATGGAAGGAAACTGATAATCAAATTAAAGAAGCCCAAGACAAGAAATAAGATGGCCCTGAGAAATTCATATCAACACGCATCATAATCAAATTACCAAAAGTCAAAGACAGTGTATACCTGTAATCCCAGTAGCTGGGATGCAGAAGCAGAAAGATTGAAAATTTGAGGCCTGCCTGGGCTATGTAGTGACTTCAAGGCTAGCCTGGGAAACCTAATGAGACCCTGTCTTGAAATAAAAATTTTAAAACAGGGATGCTGGGGATATAGCTCTGGAGTAGAGAGCTTGGCTAATACGTACAAGGCCCTAAATTCAATCCCCAGACCACATAAAAAAAAAAAAAAGGAGGACAAATTATGAAAGAAGCAGTAGAGGAAAAGAAACTTATTGCAGAGAAAGGAACTTTCATCAGACTATCAGTGGAATTTTTGACAGAAACAACTGTGTTAGGCCAGAAGTGTGTAGGATAGTATATTTAAAGTGTGGGGGCTGGGGGTATGGCTCAGTGATAGAGCACTTGCCTATCATCCAGGCAGCTCTGGGGTCATTTCCCAGTACCACACAAAACAAAAAAGGGTTGAAAGAAAAATATGACTAACCAAGTATACTGTACCTAACAAAACCGACCTTGAAAAATGAAAACCTTCAAAAATGAAGAGGATAAAGAGTTTCCACACAAATATCTAGAGGCATTCATTAGAACTAGAACTACCTTATAAGAAAGGTTAAAGAGAGTTCTTAAAATTTAAATGAAAGGACATTAAATGACAACACATATTATGAAAAAGTATGAAACTCACTAGTAAAGGTAAACATACAGGTAAGTACAGAACACTGTATTTCTGTGATGGCAGTGGATAAATCACTTTTAATTCCAGTATAATCATTAAAATGCAAGAGTATTAAAAATAAATGTAACTAAGTTATGCTAAACATTAGAAAATATGAATGTATGCACATTGTGACAATGATAAAGTATGTGTTTTGGGGAAAGCTAAAGTGTAGAGTTTTTGTCTATGATTGAATGTAGTTTGTTATCAGCTTAAGATAATTATCACTATTTATGTAAACCCCAAGATAACTTCCCCCAAAAAAATCCTACAGAAGTTACACAAAAGGGGAAAAGATTCAAAGTATATCATTAAAAACATCAATAAGAAAGAAAGAACAAAAAAGACTGACAAAGTAACTGTAAGACTAAAAGAAAACTCTTTAAAAATGGCAAAAAGATATCATTTCCTATGAAAAATTAAATGTAAATGCATTAAACTCTCCAGTCAAAACATATAGAGTGGCTGCATGGATGAAAATGTGTGTGTGTGTGTGTGTGTGTGTGTGTGTGTGTGTGTTTTCTATAAGACACTTTCCTTAAATTTAAAGTCACATATAGGCTGAAAGTGAGGGGATTCAATAAGTACTCCATGCAAATGTTAACCAAAAGAGAGCAGAGATTGCTATACTATGTTAGACAAAATAGATTTTCATTCAAACTTGTCAAAGGAGACAAAAGTATTCTGTGATAAAATGATCACTACACCAGGCAGATATAAAAATTATGTCTATATACAGACAACCTGTTGTAGTTAGGTGCCATCAAGTTGGTATCCAACTCATAGCGACCCTACATACAACAGATGAAACACCATTATTGTATTTCTCTGCTATTCATAGGGTTTTCAATGGCAGATTGATTTTTGGGAGTGGGTTGCCAGGTCCTTCTTCCAAGCCTACAATATCTGGTGTTCCCAGGTGGTCTCCAATCCAAGTTCTAATCAGGCCTAACTCTGCTTAGCTTCCGAGATCTGATGGGACTGGAAGCCACCGTGCTATAGCTGCAGGCTACAGACAACCTAAGAGCACCTAAACATAAAGGGCTAACATTGACATAAGAAGAAAATAGATAGCAATAGGGTCATTGTAGAAATCTTTAGCATTCTGCATTCAATAATATACAGAAGCTTCAGACAGAATATTATCAAGACAAGAAGCAACTTGAATAACACTACAGAACTAAAGAACCTAGTGGAAATATATAGAGAACATTCTACTAAACAGCAATAGAGTGCACATTGTTCTTAAACTCGCATGGTCTTTCCCCTGGACCCTAATCTTTGTGAAATGATAGTTCACAAAGATTAGAGTAAAAATAAATGGCATAAGCTACACAAAAAAAAAAAATCAACAAAACTAAGTTGGCTTTTTGAAAAAAAATTGACAATTTCTTAGCTAGGCTAAGGAAAAGAGAGAGATTACTCAAATATATAAAATCAGACATGAAAGAGGGGCCAGTCCAACTCATGCCACAGAAATACAAAGAATTATGAGAGATTGTTATGGACAATTACATGCCACCACAAGAAATGGATAAATTCCTAGAAATATACAACTTTCTCAACACTGAAACATGAAGCAGTAGCCTGGAAAGCTCTATAACTAGTATGGAGATTGAATTAGTAATTAAAATCTCCTCCTCTCATATGTAAAACCCAAGATAGATTGCATTACTAGTCAATTGTACCAAAAATTATAGAATCAATGTCAGTATGTCTTAAATTCTTCCAAAAATAAAAAGGACCAAGAAATTCCAAACAAATTTTACTAGTCCAGCTTTAGCCATATATCAAGGCCAGAAACACACACACAGACACACACACACACACACACACACACACACACACACGCATGAGGCACAACTAAGCCAAAGACAATATCCCTGATAAATACAGATGTAAAAATCCTTACCAATTTTCTACCAAACTGAATCCAATAGCACATTGAAAAGATCAATGTAACGATCAAGCAGGATTTATCCCTGTGATACAAAAATGTTGAAATATATGAAAATCAGTTGATATGATATATATCTACAGAACAAAGGATAAAATTACATGATTGTCTTGATTAATGTAAAAGAGCATTTGACAGAATCCAATGCTCCTTTATGATAAGAACAGTCAATAAACTAGAAACAGAAGAAATTACCTCAACCTAATAAAGACTGTGTATGAAAAGCCTGCAGCTAACATCATATTTATTAGGGGAAAGTTAAAAACTTTTCTTCTAAGATTAGGAACATGACAAGAATGTCCACTCTTGCTGTTTCTATTCCTTATAGTACTGAACAAAGCAATTAGGCAAGAAAAAGAAATAAAATCCTCCAAAAATTATATAATAGGCTGCAACAATGACTCAAACATAAAAAGATGGTGTGCATGGCACAATGTCGGGTAGTGTTCTGTTGTATTGTACATAAGGTCATGATGAGATGGACCCAACTCAATGACACCTAACAACAACAAACAACAACAAAAGAAACAGAAGTGAAACTGTGTCTGGAGATAACATAATCAAATATACAGAAAACCTGCAATACTCCATAAAAACTGGTAAACACCTTGTGCAAATTCTGTAAAATTGCAATGTACAAAAATCAGTTGCATTTCTATACATTAACCAACAACTATATGAAAGTGAAACCAAGAAAATAATCCCATTTTCAACAGCACCAAAAAGAATAAAATATCAAGCAGTAAGCTTCACTAAGGAAGTGAAAGACTTGCATAATGAAAACTATAAAACATTTATAAAATAAACTGAGTAGGATATAGACAAATAGGAACATTTGTGTTCATAGACTAGAAGATGTAAGTTTAAAGTGTCTGCAATACCCAAAACAACTACAGATTCAAAACAGTTCTCACCAAAATCTGAATGGGAGAATGATATTAGCAAGAAAGTAGAATAGGTCACTTGTTTGTATTCTCCCTGCCATGATAAGAATTCTGTACCCAACCACCATTAAAGCCTCTTTGTGGGAGGCTTGGGATTCAGGTAAGAGGCTTTAAGACCCCAGAGGAGCCCAAGATGTAGAAAGATCACTTTCATGGCATCTAGTTGACAGATCTACCAATCTTGCTCCCAGCTTCCAACTCAAAAACAACTTCACTCCCTGAAGGGCTGACTTTAGCCCTTTTTATCCTTGAATCTATTACCAAAACCACCTGCCAAGAGGTCCAGGAAGAATCATAAACAATAATGCCTAGGTAGAAGGTCTTGTCTGAAAACAAACATTGATCTTAGTTGTTGTTGTTGTTGTTGTTAGGTGCCATCAAGTCAGTATCCGACTCATAGCGACCCTCATAGGGTTTTCAATGGCTGACTGTTTCGGGATTGCCTTGGGAGTGGGTTACTAGGTCCTTCTCCCATTTTTGTGGTGCTGAATGGAACTCAGGACCTCAGAGACTGCAGCGCAGTGCTCTACCAACTGAGCTAAATCCCAGGTGGATCCTAAATTACCTTGTAATTCAGCTCCATCCACCTCAGCTGTGGTCCCAGCTTAGTACTACTTGCACAAAAACCCAGAGAGAAAATTGCCCTTCTCAATCTTCATCATAGCTTTGCCAACTGTATTCATCAGCTCATCACTGTGGTGGAAAAACCAACCAAGGAAAATGTATGGGGGGGAGATATTTATTGGGGCTTAAAATTAGTGGATTTTAGTCCACAGAAGCAGAAGGTGTTGGGGCAAGGCAGGCATGGTGGGGCCTGTGGCAAACAACCTTACATCTTCCTGATCAGGAAGTAGAGAGAGCTTATTAGAACCAGGGGTCTGGGTAAAATCCTCTAAGGACTTGCCCCCAGTGACTCGTTTCCACCAAGTTAGATCCTATCCCCCAGAGTTCCATAACCACCAAGGACAGTGCCACCATCTAGGGCCCAAATGTTCAAATGTATGACATTTAGGGCACATTTGGATCCAAACCATGATACCAATCTCTGTCCCACAGAGATCCTGAAGTGGCACTTGTCTAAGCTCCAGCTTCTTTCTGTTATATTAGGGAACTATTCTATTTGTGTATGGAGCTTCTGAGAGAAGGGTTCACTTAAGCCACCAGGACAGGCTTGACAGCTACTTTCCCACAGCATGTCCTTAACAGGCTAAGTATCAGCACCAGCCACCCTTGCTACTGTCAGGAAACCATCCCAGAGGCCCATAAAAATTCTGGCAGGCCTACCCATCTGAACCACTGGGACAGGGGTGCTGACACCTTCATTCTACAGCAGATGCTTGAAAGTGTCCTGTCTTGATGCTAACCCCTCTCCACTGAAGCTCAAGAGTAATATTGTCCATGTGGAGAACTGCTGATACATTCACTAATCTGTGGTACCAGAACAAGCATGTTAGCCTCTGCCCTACAGCACATTCTGAGAGAATTTTGACAATAAGTAATCAATAGTTCTGCCACACCAGGGAATTAATCAGTGCTCCATATGGCCTCAAAGTTCACCCTATACTCCACCCAGGGAAGAAGGCAAATCTTAATTGAGCATTTCTTCTGAGTATGGCAGTTTGTATATCCATCTTAATCCTTCTGCAAACTTGTCCAACTGCTGGACTCAAATAATGGTGCCTTCTGGTCGGGGAACATGCCCTGCAGCTCATCCAGATCAAAGGTGATTACCATGTTCCTTTAGCATCTCAGAAGCTAGACAGTGTCCTAGTCAGACAGTAGAGCTAAGACAGCTGCCCCACAGGAATTCAGAGAAAAAGTGGTAGCCAATCATCTAATGAACATGAAAGCAAGCTCTCTACGACCATGGTCATCACCAGCTGCTTAAACTAAACGATGAAGGTATACCCCTGAAGATACATGTAATAGCCAGAAAAATTGACCATCTCCACAGATGCACAAATGCTAATGCAAGGATTCAAGAATTATAAAAGCTCAGTAAATCATGATACCTCCAGAAGAAACCAACACAGTTCCAACAATGGGGTTCAGTGAAAGGGAGATTTATGAAATGGCAGAAAAATTCAGAATAATCCTCTTTAAGAAGTTTAATAAACTTCAAGAATATATGGATAAAAATTAAGTGAAATTTGGAAAACAATGAAGGAACAAAATGAAGACTCTGACAAAGAGAAACAATATAAAAACAAATAGAAATCCAAAACAAATAAAAATTCTAGAGATTGAGAATACAAATACAATGATTAAAGCAAAAGATGCAATTGAAAGATTTGATAGCTTGCTTGATCAGTGATTTTGTCCAGTTGAACAACCAGCTTAATCAGGTGAATAATCAGTCAGCTCAAAGATAGAACATTTGAAATTACCCAATCAAAGAGACAAAAGGAAAAAGAGTAAAGGAGGCCTACAAGAACCATAGGACACCATGAACAAACCTTACTAACTTATGCATAGTAAGGATTAAGGAAGGAGAAGGAACAAAGGAGCCAGGAATCCTTATTTAAAGGAATAATGGATAGAACTCCCCTTAGCTGAGGAAAGAAGTGAACATTCATGTACAGGTAGCAAAGAGATCTCCATACATACTCAACCCAAAGAATTCATCATGACACATAATAAAAAAAGCAAAAATCCAAGACAAAGAAAAAAATTCTGAGGGCAGCAGGAGATAAAACATGCATCACATACAAAGGAGTCCCAAATACAATTGTTAGTATACTTCTCAGTAGAAACTCTACAGGTCAGGAGAAGGTGAGATGTCATACTGAAAGTGCTAAAGGGGAAAAAATACCAGCCAACAATATTTTACCCAGACAAGATGTATTTCAGAAATGAGAGCAAAACAACTTTCCCAGACAAACAAAAACTAACAGAGTTTAATCATTATGTAAGAAACTGTCTTACAGGAATTGCTGAAGGAAGTTTTTCAAACTGAAACATATGGCTAATAACTAATAACATAAAACTTACAAAGTACAAAACCAATGGTATAAGTAATGCCAACCAATATTTTGAATAAGAGAATTCAGGAAAGTGGATTATAAAATAAATTTATATATAGCATGAGGATTAAAGAAAAAAATTATTAATAAAATTATAACCACAATAAATTGCCAAAGGATCCATATTACAAAATGGTGCAGATTCATATATTAAAAACATAAAACATGAGGGAGAAGAATAAAAGTATGGGGCTGTTGTATGCAGTCAAAGTTAAGTTATTATCAGCTTTAAACAATTGTTCTAAGTGTAAGATAGTTTTTATAAGACTCATGGAATCCAAAAAGCAAAAATCTACAGGATGTATACACACACACACACACACACACACACACACACACACAATATAACAAACAAAAGAGATTCAAACAAACCATGAAACTACAAAGGAAGATAGCAATAGAGGAAGAAAGAAACAAGGAATAATCAGATACTGCTTTAAAATAGGGACATGGCCTGTGAAACAAATTGTTAGGCAATTTTGTCACTGTGAGGACATTATTGAGTATATTTAGAAAAACTAAGATGGCTACAACATTACTGTATGATATAAATGTATGGGACCACTATAATGTATGTGCTCCATCACTAATTAAAATGCTATTACGTGTATGGGTTTATCTATAAACAAACCCAGAATATTATTAACAAGGGGCACTAGTAAGTTCTTGATAATCCTCTTGAATTTTAAATAGATTAAATATATCTTAAAAAGTCAAAAATTAAATAAATGGATTTAAAAAACCAGACCAAACTGTATGCTGCCCCTATGAAACTCACTTCACTTCTATTGACATATAAAGACTCAAAGTTAAGGAAAAGAAAAGATAGTCCCCACAAATGGAAATCAAAATAGAACAGTAATAATGATATTTAAGTTGGACAAAAAAAACATTAAATCAAAAGCTGTAAGGAAAAGGATAAAGAATGATATCATATAATGATAAAAGGATCAGTTCATCAAGAGTGTATAACAATTGTAAATATATACACACAACAATAAAGCAAATAAATATATAATGAAAATATTAAAGACTGAAGGCAAAGAGAGTGTAATACAATAATAGTAGGGGGACTTCAATATGACAGTCAATAATGGATCATGCATTCAGAGAGAAAATGAATAAGAAAACTTTGGAATTGAATAATACTCTACCTCTAATAGACATATACAGAATATTATATCCATCAGCAAGAGAATAAAATACTTTTCAAGTACACACAGAACATTTTCCAGAACAGATTACATGTTAAGCCACATGTCAAGTCTGAGCAAATTCAAGAAGACTTAAATCCTATCAAGTAACTTTTCTGTCCATAATGGTATGAAATCATAAATCAATAACAGGGGAACCTCAGAAAATTCATAAATACGTGGAAATTTAACAACATGCTCCTGAACAACCAATGAGTCCACAAAGAAAAGGGGAATTAAAACATCTAGAGACTCACAAAAATAGAAACACAACACAGCAAAACTTGATGTAGCAAAAACAGTTTTAAGAGAAAAGCTGACAGCAATAAATGCTCACATCAAAAAAGAAGAAAGACCACAAATAAAAAACTTAATGGTAAACCTTAAAGAAATAAGAAAAGAAGAACAAAACAAGTCCAGTGTTAACAGAAAAATACAAATAATGAATATGAGATAACCAATAAAACAGAAATTAGAAAACAACAAAAAAGATCAATGAAACTAAGAGTTGGGTTTTGAAAAGATACACAAAATTAACAAACCCTTAATTAGACTAACCAAGAGAGAAAGAAACGGGCTCAATTATAGTCAGAAATGAAAGAGGAAACATTGGAACTTCCCTCACAGAAATACAAATAAGAGACATGTAAACAATCATATGCCAATAATTTGATTGCCTAGAGAAAATGGATAAATTCTTAGACACATTCAACATAGTAAGAACAAGTCATGAAAAAATAGAAAATTTGATCAGACCAATATGGAGAGGAGAAATTGAAGCAGTAATTTAAAAATCTCCCATCAAAGAAAACTCCAGTAGCTTGATAGTTTTTAATGATGAATTCTCTCAAAAACTTAAGAAATGATAACAATTCTCCACAAAATATTCCAAAAAAACAAAAAGGAGGTAATATATCCAAGCTATTTATATGAGGCCCAAATTTCCATAATATCAAAAGCAGACAGTATCTTCACAAGAAAAAAAGAGAAAAATCTATATGCCAATATCCTTGTTGGACATAGATGGAAAAATCCTCAACAAAATAGGACACAAGCAAAGTCAAGACTAGGCATGATGGCACACACTTAAAATCTCAGCACTTAGGAGGCTGAGGCAGGAAAATCACAAGGTCAAGGTCAGCCTGGGGTACATAGTGAGTTCAAGGCTAGTTTGGCCTATGTAGTGAAACTCTGTGAGAGAACAAAAGAACAAAAGGAAGGAAGGAAGAAAGGAAGGAAAGCAGGCAGGCAGGCAGGGAAAGAAAGAAGGAAGGAAGGAAGGAAGGAAGGAGAAAGAGAGGAAGAAAGAGAGAGAGGAAGAAAAAGAGAAAGAGAAAAAAGAAAGAAAGAAGAAAAGTCAACAATATATTAGAGAATGAGTTAACAATATCAAATGTGGTTTATCCCTAGAATGAAAAAATGTTTCAACTTAAGAAAAAAATGCATGTGATATGCCACATTAACAGAATAGAGAACAAAACCCAATCATCTCATTAGGCATAAACAGGTATTTGACTAAATTTAACACCCTTTCATGCTAAAAAAATACACCTCTCAACAAATTAGATATACAATGAATGCACCTCTACATAATAAAAGCCACATATGACAAATTGGCAGCAAATATTATACTCAATTGAGATAAGAAAAGAGCTTTACCTCTAAAACCTGGAATAAACAAGAATGCCCACTATCAATATGTCAAGTCATTATAGTACTGGAGGTCCTGTTGTTGTTAGATCCCATCAAGTCAGATCCAACTCATAGAGACCCTAAATACAGTAGAATGAAACATCACCCAACACTGTGCCATTCATATGATCTTTTTATTTTTGAGCCCAATGTTGCAGCCTCTGTTTCTTCTTATGTTAAGTTGTGCCACATCAGCAAAAGAAGGCCCCAGGGGCTTTACACCATTCCCACCATTAAGGTCAACTCTACTTTGAGAAGACAACTCTTCCCCAGTCATTTCTTGAATGCCTTCCAGCCTGGAGATCTCATTTTCCGGCACTATATTTGACAGTGCTTCTCTGTTATTCACAGGGTTTTCAATGGCTAGTCATTTAGGGGGTGGACTACCAGGTCCATCTCCCTAGTATGTTTTAGTCTGGAAGCTCAGCTGAAACCTGCCCACCATGGATGGTCCTGCTGGTATCTCAGATACTAGCACAATAGCAACACATAAGCCCCATGGCACAAAAAGCTGACAGACATGTCGGGGATGGGGGGTAATAGCCAGAGCAATTCTATAAGAGAAGAAATAAAAGACATCCCAAATGGAAAAGAATAAGTAAAACTGTCCTTGCTTGCAAATGATATGATCTTACATAGAGAGAAAACTAAACATTCCACTCAGCCTCCTGAGTTTGCTGAGATAACAGGAGTATGACATGGCACTCAGCTAAGTGTATAGTTTTTTATGCATTTAAATGTAAGTTGTTGTCAGCTAAAAATAGCCTATTATAACTGTAACAGGTTTCATACTACCCTCATGATAATCACAATATAAAACACTCTAGTTTATAAAAGAAAAGAGAAAGAGAAATGAATCAAAAGCATATCAGTATAGAAATTCATCAATCACAAAAGAAGAATGCAAGAGAGGATAAAAGCACAAATTGTCTATAAAACAACCAAGAAAATAATTAACAAAATGTCATTACTAAGTCCTACTTCTTAATAATTACCATGAACATAAAGGGGTTAAATCCTCCAATCAAAAGACCTAAGCTTGCTTACAAGACACAGCACTATGCTGCCTACAAGAAACTCACTTTAGCTATAAGAACATACATAGGCTGAATGTGAATGCATGGAGGAAAAGGGTATTTCATGGAACTAAAAACCCAAAGAGAGCAAGTGCAGCTATTCTTAGACAAAACAGATTTTAAGTGAAAAATTACAAAACAAGACAAAAATGGCTATATAATAAAGGTGGTGAATATTTCAAGAGCTTATAACATTTGAAACTATATATTCATCTATCATAAGAGCATCTAAACATAGAAAGGAATTATTAACAGATCAGAAGAGGAGATAATAATATAAATAATAATAGTAGAGGACTTCACAACCTCGCTCTCAACAATGAATAGACACTACAAACAGAAAATCAGTAATGAAACCCTGGACTTGTTCCACACTTTAAACCCAAATAAATCTCACAGATATACAGAACATTCTATCCAACAGCAGTAGAATATACATTCCTCTTAAGGACACAAACAACATTTTCTAGGAGAGATCACATTTTAAGTCACAAGAGATGTCTTAAAATTTTTAGAAGACTGAAATCTTTTCTGACCACACTTGCATGAAACTAGGATCATTAACAGCAGAAAATTTGGAAAATTGATAACTATGTGGAAGTTAAACAACATGGGCCTGAATAAATCCTTGGACAAAGAAAAAACAACAGGAAAATTAAATATATACATATATGTACACACATATATCTTGAAACAAATTAAAAATGAAAAACAATATGCTAACACCTGTGGAATGCAGCAAAAGTAGATGTAAAATGAAAGTTTATTGCTGTAAATTCTTATCCATTAAAAAGAAGAAAGATGCCAAATATGCTAATATTTAACTGAGGGGAATTAAGAAAAAATATAATCAACTAAGCCCAAAGTATAAGAAAGGAAATAGCAAAGACCAAAACAGAACTAAATAAAATAGAACTAGAAACTGATAGAAAATATCCATAAACTAAGAGTATGTGGGGGTTTTTAAGATAAAGAAAAGTGACAAATTTTAACCAGACCAAAAAAAGAAAAAAAGAAGAAGAAGAGCCAAAGAAACACAGAAATGAAAGGGGAGACATTAGACCTCATACCTAAGATACTATGATTAACAATTAAATGTCAACACAGTAGATGACCTGAAGAAATGAAATCAGTACATTGAAAAATAACCACACTCCCATGTTCAAGCAGCATTTTTCACAACAAGGAAGGAATCAACTAAGTGTCCAACAATGAATAAATGGATGAAGATAATGTCATATAAATACACACTGGCATACTATTCAGCCTTTAAAAAGGAAGAAGGTCATGTCATTTGTGACAACATGGATGAAAAGTAGGAGAGAAGCCTATGTGAAATAAACCAAGAAAAGCAAAAACTGAACATCTCACTTATTTGTGGAACCTACAGAAGCCACTGTCTCTAATCACTATCACTGTCTGTAATCACTATCAGCCGGTAAGATTTTCATTTACTCTGGCAGTAAAAGTTTACCAGGATCACTTAGGTTTGGTCAAAAAGATTCAGACTCCAGGTCTGCTTTCACTGGAGCACTGTGCCTTAAATGTATGTTGGCCCTTATAGTAATGTGGAGGCACCTGATGAGTGTGCACAGTTGCTCGGTTTATAGAACATGAGGCCTCTGGTGATACTCAGCCACTGACAGTACCAACAATGCTTGGGAGAGCTCCACAGGGGGCATCGAGACATATGTCAGCAGCAGTGAGAGTTGCAGCACAACATCACTGGCTGCAGCAGCCTGAGGAGTTCTCTGGAGAGACCTCTGCTCAGGTACAGCTAGATGCTTGACTTATACCACAGAAAAGAATTTCAGGATGACAGGGTATGAAGCAAAGTTGGCGTTTATTATGAAAAATATTTTAATAAAGTTTTAAGCCTGGAGAGAGAGAGAGGACATGGGGGGGAAGCGGGGAGAGAGAGTGAGAGAGAGCGAGAGAGAGAAAGAGAGCACAAGCGAAAGAGAGGGAGAGAGAGAGAGAGAGAGAGAGAGAGAAAGAGAGAGAAAGAGAGAGAGACTCCTAAAGTAAAAGACAATGGCTGGGTTAGGGCTTCTCAAAAGACTCACTGAAAGAAATTTGTCCTCATCACAAAAAATAAGTATATAAGGTCCAGATTGATTTAATCATCTTACAATGTATGTATAATTTGAAACATCATGCATCCCACAAAAATATACATGTTTTGTTACTATAAAAAGCAACACAGACACAATGGATAAAAATATGGATGTTCTTCAAAAATAAATGGAAGTATCACATGTGCCAATAATCCCACAAATAAGCAAGTATCACAGGGAAGTATTCTATCACTGAGCTGCACCCCCAGACCATTTTTTATGTTTTGTTTTGAGCAGTATTCACAATGCCAAGAAGATATGGAAACCACCTAAATGTCCATTCACAACAAAATGGATAAATTTATACACAAGAGGGGACCTCTACCCCCTAAAATGGAAATGACAAGAAAAAGAATGATCATGTGTTTCTTTGTTGTGAGAAGGATTGTACACTTGGAATTTGTTCCTCTGGGTCAAATGCTCAAAACTTTTACTATCTGGAAGTTTTGAGAAGGCTGTGTCATGATTTGTGGAAGAAATGTCCGGAGTTGTAAATAGGTGACTGGTCTTCCATCATAACAACATATCCCCACACCATGCTGAGTGTTCAGTAGTTTTTGACCCAAAATGGCATGACCTTTGTGCCCTACTCTATCTCTTCATCTGTTCTTGCCCTATGTGACTCTTTTTTAAATTTCCCTGGGTGAAAAAAAGTCCTCAAATGGAAATATTTTGCTATGTGGAGGAAATAAAACAAAAAATGTCAGACTAACTAAAAGGCATCAAAATTGATACATTCAAAACCTGTTTTGAGCAGTGGAAAAATATCTCAATAGGTGTATTGCTTTAAACAGAAAATACTTTGAAGGTGACTGAAGGTGGAACTTTTAAATATAAATGTATGATTTTTTAAATAAATAAATTCCAATATTTTTGGTCCCCCAAACATGCTCTACATGTAAATTTTATATGTACATATATAAAATTTTCTGTATGTGTGTCTGTTTACATAAACACATAAATGCTCCTCAACTTATGATGGGATTACATTGAATAAAACCATTATAAGTTAAAAATACTGTGAGTAAAAATGCATCCAATGCCTACTATCTGTTACAACGGACATTATAGCTTAACACAGTACACATTAGAATATTAGTGTTCACCCTTGTGATCACATAGCTGACTTGCAGCTGCCACCTGTTATTGTTGCCTGGCATCCTAAGACAGTATGCTAAGACCTATCAGTAGCCTAAGAAATTGTCAAAATTCAAAATACAAAGTAAAGTTTCTACTTAGTGTATTGCTTTTTCTCCAATGAATGTAAAAAAAATTGTAAGTTGAACTATTGTAATTTGGGGACCATCTATACATAAAATGGTATGGAAGATTATGTTGTCTTAAAAAAGGACAGTTTGCAATTTGTAACAACATGGATCAATCTTAAAGACATTTTGCTAAGTGGACTAATCCAGTCACATAATGACAAATACTGTATGGTTCCATCAAATCAAATGAAAGTGGGTAATTGGTATTTAGTTGTCATTGGGCATCAAGTTTTAGCCAAGCAATATGAATAAATTCTAGGGATCTGCTGCACAAAATTTTCATACTATTGTTGTTGTTGTTAGGTGCCATCAAGTAGGTGTCCAACTCATAATGACCCTATGTACAACAGGTGAAACGCTATTGGCAGTGCTTCTCTGCTATTCAGAGGGTTTTCAATGGTAGATTTCATACTACTAGCAATACTTTATTGCACACACAAAAATTTATTAAGAGGGTAAATTTCATGTTAAGTGTTCTTACCACAATTTAAAAGAGCCAATGGATGGCTAATTTTTTTAAAATCCTAGAAGAAAAACAATGTGTATCAAAAGATGAATGAATAAAATATAATATATGCACATCATAGATTAAAACAAAACAATAGAAAGAAAGGAGAGATCATTACAGAAACAACATGAATGAATCTCAAGGTGATGTTGAATGGAAGAACCTAGGTCCAATGAAAACATACATAGTATAATATAATTCTATTTATATAAGATTCTAGAAAATGAAAATTTATCTATAGTGACAGGAAATAGTGCAACAGTTACCTAGGGTTAAGGAATGTGGAGAGAAAATGTGCATTGGAAACTTCTGAATTTAAAAGTTTCACAGGTAAGGCCAGGCATGGGTGGCACACACCTGTAATCTCAATGACTCAGGAGGTGGAGGCAGAAGGACCCCAAGTTCAAGACCAGAGGCAGTCTGAGTAATTTAGTGAGACCTTGTCTCAAAAAGAAAAAAAGTGGGCTTGGGGTGCAGCCCAGTGGTATGGCATTTGCAAAGCATGCAGGTGTGAGACCTTGGGTTCAACCTTCAGTACGAAAAAAAAAAAAGTCTCACAGGTACACATATATGTCAAAATCAGTTACCATATATTCTCAGATCTAATTTGCACCCCTTTCAATAGTTTATAGGGCTACAAAATAAGGTGCACATCAGACTCACATGCAGATTGGATTCATGTGAAAGAACTCTTGAGTTGTGAATCTAATGTAAGTGTAATTTTAATCTACATGTAATTCTAATCTGCATGTTATTTTGTAGACCTCTAAAACTGTTGGAAGTGTGCAGATTAGACTGAACAATATATGGTATATACTTCTTTTTTGGCAGTACTGAGGGTGTGAATCCAGAACATGCTAGGCAAGTATTCTATCACTGAGATGCACCCCCAGACCATTTTATATTTTGTTTTGAGACAGAGTCTTGCTAAATTGTTCAGGCTGCCTCAAGCCTTAAACTTATGTTCCCCCTGCCTCAGTCTCCTGAGTAACTGGGATTATAGGTGTGTGTCATAGTGCCGGAAAGAAGGAATATTTTCTAACTCAGTCTATGAGATTACCATTACCTTAATATCAAAACCATGGGAATACATTACAAGAAAACTACAGACAAATGCCTGCAACTATACTACTGTGGTGCCTGATCCTGTCAAATCTTGGAAGCTAAGCAGGGTCAGGCATGGTTACTACCTGAATGGGAGACGGCCTGGGAACACCAGATGCTGTAGAACTGGGAGAAGGACCCAACAACCCACTCCCAAAAAACCAATGAATATCAGAGAAGTACTGACAATACTGTTTCACCTGTTGTATGAAGGGTCAGTATGAGTTGGACACCGACTTGATGGCACCTAGCAACCACAATAACAAATGAATATCTCACATGAATATAGGTGCAAAAATCCTCATTGAAGTGCTAGCAAATTGATCTCAACAATATATAAAAAGAATTAAATGCCAAGACCAAGACAGACTTCTCCTGGGTATATAAAGGTGGTTCAATATTCCGAAATCACTTAATATAATTAATCATATGAGGATGTTAAAGAGAAAAAATCAGAGCATATGATAGTCATTTCAATAGATGCAGAAAAACTATTTGAGGAAATTGAGTTTCCATTCCTGATGGCAAATCTCAGTAAACTAAGGAGAAGTTCCTAAACTTGATAAAGAATATCTATAAAACCCTACAATTAGCATCATAGTTAATAGTGAGAAACTAGCAGCTTTCTCACTAAAATCAGCAACAAAGTAAGTATTTCCTCTTTTAGTACTCCTTTTCTGGAATTGGCAAAACTATGTAGACCATAATATTGTAGTAGTTGCTAGCAGTTAGAGCAGTAGGGTGAATATAGATAGAGCACAGAGGATTTGTAACATAGTGAAATTATTATGTAAGATCCCATAATGGTGGATACATGTCATTATACGTTTGTCTAAACATACAGAGTACACAACACCACGACTGAATCCTAATGTAAAATATGGATTTTAAATGAAAATGATGTGTCAATTATAACTCATCAGTTGTAACAAATGTATGACTCTGGTGTATGCCAATAATGGAGGAGGCTATGAAGTATGAAATATATAGGTACCCACTGTGCTTTCTGTCTGATTTTGCTATGAATCTAAAAATATCTTAAAAATAAAATCTTTGTAAAACAAATGGAAACCAGTGGGATTTTCCTATCCTGTAATCATGCCAGGAAGATAGTGATAGGATCACAATTTGGGGCACTATCTGGTAGGAATTTTTGCTTTTCCTGTCTTCTCAGTTTTGCTTTTTATGTGGTGGGAATACTCTGTTTACAAAACTGTGCTGGCTTTCTATCGTCAGAATCAAGCCTTCATCTTAGCAGGTATTGAAGACACTCTAAAACATGGCCCCAAATACTCCAGTTTTATTTATCTCCCATGTGATTGAAATACTCTATATCAAATCACACCTGTATTTTCTGCTTTCTTACTAATCAATTCTTTAAGCATCCACACAAGCCATTACATAGACTACCACCCACTTTGCATATTGTTGTTGTTGTTAGGTGCTGTCGAGTTGGTATCCGACTCATAGTGAACCTCATAAGGTTTTCAATGGCTGACTATTTCGGGATTGCCTTGGGAGTTGGTTGCCAGGTCCTTCTCCCATTTTTTCAGTGCTGGGAATTGAACTCAGGACCTCAGAGACTTCAGAGCAGCACTCTACCAACTGAGCTAAATCCCAGCCACTGTGCATATACAAATGTTCAATTTATATAGATAAGTAAATGACATACAGAGAAAATTCCACCTCCTTCCAGAAGGTGGTGCTGCACTGCCTTTGTGCCCCCACATGCTCCCATTTCCAATGGCGAAGTCACAGAGATGTGACCATAAGAACCAAAATTTAAACTCCCTTTTGTCTATTTCATTTCCCCTTTATTTCTGTTTAAAAAAATTGAAACATTTTGTGGTATAAATAAATTGATCATCTTCTAGTTCTAGAGGTCAGAAATCCAAAATGTGTGTGTTGGGACTAAAATCATGGTGCTGGCAGGCGGCACACCCTGTGCAGGCTCTACAGAAAACCCCAACTGCTTGTCTTTTCCAGCTTTCCGCCCTGCCAGCAACCATATCACTCCAACTTCTGCTTTTATCATCACATTCTTCTGATTCTCCTGCCTCCTTCTTTCACTTATAAAAATGCTTATTGTCTCATTGGACCCATCTAGATAATTCAAGATAATCCCCATATCTTAGTGGCCCTTAACTTATAAATCTCTTTTTCCATGGCAGTTAACATATTCACCTTCTTCATGGATGAGAACCTGGACATATTTCAGGGCAGATTATTCTCCCTACCACATTGTCTTTTTCTGCTATGCTAAAGGACATGATTGGGTCTAGGGACGTAGTAATGTAGTTCTAATTAATGATGACTGTGGCATAAAGTAACCGATTTTAGTGTTGCTGTTCAAATCAGCAAACATTCATATTACTTCCATATTTAGTATTATCCCATCAGACGGTTCTGTAATTCATTTCCAGCTCAGCAACCTTACTCCCATTACCATGACAACCCACATCTCATGACAAGTGGCAAAGGAAATAGTAAAAGAAGCAAGCCTTCAAATTATTCACATTTGAGGAGTTTATATTGTCTTAGGAACATTGCTGGGACTCTAGGATGATACATATTAGATCAACCAGATCTGGTGCAATCAGTTCCATTCAGATAAAATTAACAAAAATGTTACTGGAAGGAATACTGCATTAAGACTCAGTGACCTACATTCCAGTTCCAGGATCAAATATTGGCCTTCTGCTTCATTAGCTGGACAAGTCACATAGCAGTTCTGTGCCTCGATATCCTCAGACATGAAATGAGGTGAATAACCTCTCCATTCCCTTGTCCTTCCATCCCTCTCAGGGCTGGGAGAAAGACCAAAAGGAATCACTAACACAAAAGCACTTTGTAAACTGTAAAATTCATAGCTGAATGAGCAATCAGTGAAATAATTATTAGCAAATATTGTGCAAGGAACTGTAGGAGATATAAAGATACATAAGGCAGAGGTTTTGCTTCTAAAAGAACCTGAAGTTTGATAGAGATAAAATCATGGACACAAATCAATCTGTTCATGTAACCTCACTGAGAGCAAGATTTTTCTTTTAATCTTAATCTAAACAGCAGCAGTATTACAGAATATCGCAAGAAAGGAGTTGGAGTTTTATGTAACATTGGGGACATTTTCATCATGCCTCAGTACACTCTTTAATCTTCTCCAACAACAACAAGATTTAATGATGAATTATGCTAATGGTGAGTCTTTCTCTACTCCTGATACTCATTTATTATAATGGGAGCTCAATGACAACAAACCTTGGGCTGTCCCTACTCCTTAGTCACTTTGTCCAAGAGGTAGTTGAGAGAGCTTTCTGATTGATGAATTTGGCTAAGATTACTAATAATATTCCACTCAGTTCTTCTTTTATTTTCTTGAGGAATGCCAATTTGTCTCTGTTCTTGCACTCTCCATGTTAGGCAGGTGGCCATTATTGTGACATGATACAGCAGAAGCGCACAGTGGAGGGAAGCTGCCTAGCTCATGGCAGGCAAGAAGCAGAAAGAAAAACCATGGAGGAGTCAGGGACAAAGCCACACCCTCAGTGATCTACTTCCTCCAACTAGCTCTACCTCCTAGTTACTACCACCTCCCAAAAGAGCCACGAAATTATGAAGCCATTGGTGTATTGATCCATTGATCAACCAAGATTATGGGGTAAAGGCCTCATAATCTAGGCACTTTCCAAAAGCTTCACCTCTGAACATTGCACCCAGGGATCAAGACTTCAGGTTCATTTCATATCCAAATCACAACATGGTGGTACTGGGGACTCTGCTATGAAGGGGGTTTCGAACAAACATTGCCATGACCAGAGACCAATTTTGAGTTTGCTTACTAGGAATCTCAATTTCTTTTTTCAGTACTGGGGGTTGAACTCAGGGCTTTGTGCTTGCATGCTTTGCAAGTGCTGGACCATTGAGCTGCACTTCCAGCCCATTGTCTTACCTTTTTGGGGGACAGGGTCTTACTAAATTACCCAGACTGCCTCTGGTCTCGAACTCGCAATCCTCCTGCTTCTGCCTTCCAAATCGCTGGGATTACAGGTGTGTGCCACTGTGCCCAGCAGAATCTCAATTTTTGATCAAACCTAAGCCATATTCTCCAATCTGGCATCTATCTGTAAATAAATAAATACTTTGGCTTCTAGTTTTTCTTTTGTTTCTCAAAGGGGAAGCCTGTAACAGATGTTTCTCCTCTTCTTCTACATTGCTCCATAATGTAAAGTTACTCCAGAGATCTTCATAAATAGTATGTCCTGAGAACCATGCTGAATGTTTCATGTCTTATTTCATGCAATCTCCACAACTGCTCCCCAAAGCATTTATTATTATGCCAATGTGACTGAAGAAATTGAAGTAATTCATGTAATTTACCTAAGGCTTCTCAACTAGTAAATGACAGGAGTTGTTATGGACTGAGCACTTGCCCCTGCCTCAAAAGCACATGTCAAGTCTCACCATCAATGTGATGGTATTGGGAGATGGGGGTATGGGGAGGTAATTAGGCTCAGCTGAGGTCATGAAGGTGAGTTCTTCATTGTGGGATTTGGGTCCTTATAAGAGAGCTTCCCTCTCCCCCTCCTACCACACAGGAAGAAGACAGTCATCTACAAACCAGGCAAAGGGCCCTGGCCAGAAAAGTAAATATGCAGCACCATGACCTGGGTGTTCCAAGCCTCCAAAACCATGAGGAATTGATGTCTGTGTTCATGAGCCACTCAGTCTGTGGTATTTTATTCTAGAAACCAGAGAAGACTGTACAAGGGTCAAAACCAGATTTCTCTAAATCTGAAGCTGCAAACATGAATTACCTCTGTATAGGCTACTTATAAATGTAATTCTATATTTTCCACCAGAAATAACTTAGGCCTCTGCAGAATCAAAGACATGTCCAACATTCAGGAAATCTTTTTTTCTCCCTTGCCTTTGTGACATCTGAATTTTCATTTCTTTATTTTTATAATAGAAATAGTAGTAATGTTGAGTTACATAGGGCACCTGACTGTCGTCCTAAGCACATGATATGGTCCAGATCCCTTAGGGATGTGATGGCATGATACCAATGAAGGTAGTTAAGACTATCAAGATTACTTCCTTAAGATGTTCAGACTAAGATCACATGCAGACAGATTTTAGGAAGTGGATAGTGACAGTATAATTTTGATTTGGCACAAGTCCTTTTTTTGTTTTGTTTTGTTGGTGCTGGGGTTCGAACATAAGACCTCACACATGCTGGACAAGTGCTCTACTATTGAGCCACATCCCCAACTTGCAGTACAAACTCTTGCAGGACTTTTTAACCTAACAACGCTACTGGTATCGTGTTACCTTCCTCACAGGCCTCAGCCCCACCAGCATTTGTCTCAGTAATTGTAGCAGTGACACTCCATCCAGATGTGCCCAGAACAACAGTCCCCAAAACAAAGCTTAGTGACTGACCACTCTGTACCTCTATTCAGATTCAGATACTCATGTCATATGTGAACTGTAGGTTTCTCAGTTGACAAAGGAACTTCCAGAAATACTCAGAAAGAATTCTTATGTAACAGGTGAAGGATTTCAGAACAGTATATGTTCTTTTTATAATGATTCATCAAGCCACAGTCCTCATCTCAGTCATAATAATGAAGCCCCAAATTAGGCTCTGGTATTGTTGATGGGTTATATGTCATGACTGGAGCTTCTCTAAGTTACCAGAAAATTAAGTACAGAATTAATTAGGGAACAATAATAGCCCACCAAAAATTTTAATATTAAAGCCAAAAAGTGTGCTGATTTATTTAATTGTATCATCTTTGCTTGAAAAACCAAGTGGAGAAAAACCTACATCCCTGATGAAAACAAATTAATACATTTAAACTGAGTAAAATGACTTATGGCACATCTTGAATAAGACTCAAATTTGTCTTTAATTTGAAGAAGGGAAAATTTGTTACAAAAAATATAGCTGAGCCAGGCACGGTGGCGCACACCTGTAATCCCAGCAGCTTGGGAGGCAGAGGCAGGAAGATCGCAAGTTCAAGACCAGAGGCAGTCTGTGTAATTTAGCAAGACCCTGTCCCAAAAACTAAGAAAATGGTCTGAGGATGCAGCTCAGTGGTTCAGCACTTGCAGACCATGCAAGCACAAGGCCCTGGGTTCAACCCCCAGTAGCACAAAAAATAAATAAATAAAAATAAATATATATCATATAATATATATATATATATATATATATATATATATATATATCCATCCATCGCATTTTGGCTTTGTAACTTTTAAATACTAAACCCTTAACTTTTGGTAAGTTGATTGTTGTTGTTAGGTGCCTTCGAGTCCTTTCGGACTCATAGTAAACTTCATTGGGTTTTCAATGGCTTATTGTTTAGGGATTGCTTCAGGAATGGATTGCCACATATTTCTCCCATTTTTGCAGTGCTGAGGATCAAACCAAGGCCTCAGAGAGTACAGGGAGGCACTCTACCAACTGAGCCAAACCACAGCCTGGTAAGCTGATTGTTGTTAATTATCATTGAGTCAGTGTCCATCTCACAGCAACCCTAGTACAACAGGAGAGATAAGTGTTGGTAGTGCTTCTCTGATATTCATGGGGTTTTCAATGGCTGATTGTTTTTTGGGTGTGGGTTCCTGGTTTCTTCTCCCAAGCCTACAGTATCTAGTGTTCCCATACAAGACTATGGCAGTCTCCCATCCAAGTACTCACCAGGTCCGACCTTGCTTAGTTTTCGGGATCTGATGGGATCAGACACCGCAGTGGTATGGCTGCAGGCTCAGGTAAGCTGATTAGTGGTCATTTAATATCACCTCATACATCCATGACATTACCAACCAGCCATCCTACCCATTTGAGTCTACAACATTTACTCTAGGTAGACAGGACATCACAGATAGATAGAACTTGTAATTGCCTCAAGGGTGATAAATTCCAGGGTAACATTAGACAGATGTGGTAGGTGCTTTCTTAAAAGGAAACACACTTCTCAGCAACTCTGTGATTTACCATGTGACTTCCCTGGTCTGTGGAAAGTACCCAAGTGCCAGTTCCTGCTGGAAGTTTTTAGAGATATCCTGTGGCCTTAGCCCAGCCCCCAAACCTTCTGTCCTTTGTCATGAGAACAACATACCCAGCAGTGGCTCTTCCTTCATGCTGAGGCCTAAAAGAGAAGACAAAAAGAAGCTGGGGAAAGATCTAGCTGTGTAATTTACAGACTGCAGCTGTACCACTGTGGTGTCTGATCCCGTCAGATCTCAGAAGCTAAACAGGGTCGGCCTGGCTAGTACTTGGATAGGAGACGGCCTGGGAACACCAGGTGCTATAGACTTAGGAGAAGGATCCAACAACCCCATCCCCCCCAAACAATCAGCCATTGAAAACCCTATGAATAGCAGAGAAGCATTAACAACACTTGTTTCACCTGTTGTATGTAGGTTGCTATGCATTGGCCATCAACTTGACAGTACTTAACAACAACAACAACTTGTAATTTACAGGACCAGATGTAAAAACTGAAAACCTAGGGATGCTTGTTCCCAGATTAAGAATTTGGAGAAGATTAAAACAAATGCAGGACCCTTCTTGGCACAGGGGCCCTTGGGCCATCCAGGTCACACATCTACCAAGGCAGCCCTGGGTGGAAGGGCTCCAATTGAGCTGAAGACTTCACGGGATTTAAGCAAAAAACAAATGCTTGCTGCCACATCCATTCCAAATTTGGAGTTACTAGTTGTGGCAGATGCAGACTAATGCAGCAGATACCTAAGTGACTACAGTGATTGCCTGTAAGGGTGTTCATTACTGTGGCTGACTGGAGGGTCCATGCCATGTCCAAGATGGGTAGCAGCAACTCTCCTCCTGTCCTCAGGGGCCCAGCCAGCATCCACCTCTTGATGGGAGCACCTCTGATCCTCAATACTAGGTGAAAGTCCACATCGAATGGCAACCACCTCATTTTTAAATGTTGGCAACTTAGTTTGTTAAGATGTTATACAGAGAAAGCAAAATATACATCTTGTCTGGATCTTGTTTATCATCAAGTATGTGAATATTTTTAAGGTAGTTTTGCTGGTGTTACCATAAGCTACTGATGAACCATAAGCCAAAAGTTATGGGTCAGAAACTATTGCTGTGTTGTATTCTTCCAATCTACAAGTTGTTGTTGCTATTAGGTGGTGTCGAGTCGGTATCCAACTCATAGCCACCCTCATAGGGTTTTCAATGGCTGACTGTTTCTGGATTGGCTTGGGAGTGGACTGCCAGGTCCTTCTCCCATTTTTGGGGTGCTGGGAATTGAACTCGGGACCTCAGAGACTACAGCACAGCGCTCTACCAACTGAGCTAAATCCCAGCCCCAATCTACGAGTAGGTTGTTCAAAGCTAGAGTTTACCCTTCAGGTAGTAAAGTCAGAGGCTAAGAGGACAGAGTGATCCTCTAAAATGTCATTCAGGTAAACACACTTGTCCTCCAAATCCTGAAGATAAAGGGAGCTCTAATGATGTTTGAGAAAGACAGACAGAACATTAATAACATTTGATATCCTTCAAGTCAGAGTAAAGTCAGAGAATGTACTACTCCAAAAAAAAAAAAAAGTCTATTTCTTTCTCTTCCCTGAATACTTTCTCCTTTCTTCTTACTTTCCCTGTATTATACACACATAAGCACACACTATTATTTCAGAAGGCTTCAAACAGAACTTGGCTTGAATTTCAACTTCGTTACCTTTGTCATGATTCTTAACTTTGTTGGGTCATAGTTTTCTCATGAGAAAAATATTGATTTTAATAGAACCTATCTTATAAGATTGTTTGAAGATTAAGATAATGCCTGTAGTGCTTTTAGAATTTTACCTGCTACATAGTTAAATTTAGCTATTATTATTTTATTAATGGCAAGAATCTCATCTGACTTTACATACCATTGCATATCTAACCTGTAGAATAATGCGTATCATATAGCAGATATTTAATATTTGTTTAATAAAATAAATCAATGAATTCTGTTAATAAGCAATTCTGCTCAATTGAGCTTACCAAGTATTATGAGAAATTCAGAAATAGCTAAGTCAAAGCTGTTGCAAACATTATTTCAGCTACTGAATACAGATTCAATATATTCAAATATTCTCATATTTATTCACTTTTAGGTATTGGGGGCTGAATCCACGGCTGCTCTCCATCTCCCTTCTTATTTTCATTTTTTTTTATCTTAAGACAGGGTCTCACTCAGTTATGCAGGCTGCTCCTGGCCTCAAATTTGTAATCCCCCTGCCTCTGCCTTCTGAGTTGATGGAATTATAGGTGTGTGCCACTGTACCTGGCTTTCTAGTCTCTATTTAAGAGAGCCATTTCTTCCTCAATTGCCAATAGAATAACAATTTTATTCAGCAGTCACCCAGATGGCAGCAAAGTGCTCAGCAGAGATGGCCCTTCCCTCAGCCCCAGGGAGTGCATTTTGATTGGTTTAAACTCTAATTGTGCTAAACCTATAGAAATAGTCTCATTTCTTTTTGTCAGCAATTGGTTTGGGGTGGGCATATGAATTGCATGTGCAAGGTGCAGTTCCGGTTATCTTGTTTATCTTGAGGGGGCCAGGAGAGGTAGGGGTCTAATAAAAAGACCAGGGAAGCTGTGGGCCCAAGATGGATTTTGAAATAAAATCTAAATAATGGGTAAAGTTGTAGTAGACTAAGATGATGAGCTTGTTGTAGCTAGATGATACATCAGAAGATACAGAAACAACATAAGTCCTGTGAAATAAATGCATGAATGGCATAGATGTAATGCATTATTAGGGAATACAACAGTATTTTTTAATGAATTCTTCGCACCTGATGAGTTGCCCAAAGGGATGATCTACCTCATGAAGTAGAACTGAAGATACACATTAAAAAAGGGTGGCTCCTTTTTATACATGAGAGAATTGCTGCTCACTGGAATTGATAAGAACTTGGGGATTGTACAACTTGAAGAGTGTTTCTGCCATTTGAGGGTGATGTTAAGGGAGACAGTTGCTATCCAACAATATGTCCACATGACCAGAATGGTCAACATTGCAACAGGGGATTAAAACTCAGGCCCTTCCAGAGTTCTAGTAACTATCTCTGTCTGGGTGAGAATGCAGGAGCCTTAGTTGGAGGCCCTAGGTTTGAACCCCAGCACCACACAAGTGGGAGAAAAACCTGGCAACCCAGACCCAAAACAATCAGCCATTGAAAACCCTGTAGATGGCAGAGAAGCAGTGTCAGATAATATGCCTCTTTCACTCTGCTGTACATAGGGTCATTATGAGTTGGACTCGACTTGATGGCACCTAACAATAACATTGGGATTATGGTATAGTGGGTTTGTATTATGCTGTAAGTTAAAACAGTCTCAAATTCAAATCTTAACATTTCTGAGTTAATGTATTAAGAATAGATACTGTTGTCATTAAATTTTTGTGAGAAGTGCACAGAATAATGATGTATCTATATATATCTATAACTGTCTGCCTATCTACCTATCCATCTATCTATCTCATGTCCAGCAAGTGACCTGTTGTAAACACACATTCTCTTACAAAATGATGGATGCAAAGAGAGATCTGAATATTCATGAAGACAGAACTAAGCTTTGTTTGGGAATAAAGGAAGAAATGACACTCTTGGGATCTCAAATATAATAGTAATAATTCATTTCACAAATAAAAATTACAACTCTCTAATGCTGGGAAAGTAGTATGCAAACCCAGAAGGCTCTTTAAAAATTCTGCCATTGAAAGTTTAGTAACACAGTGGAACAGCTGGAATGTTACACACTGGGCAGGCACTACTCTATGTGATTTAGGTAGGAGCATGTAACCACCACCCTCTGGGGTGAGCACCATTACAGACAATGCTTCATAAAAGAAGGGCAATTATGCTTAGAATACCTGCATAATCTATGATTCACAACCCACCCCACAACCACTCCCCTGCTTACAGAGTCACAGACTAGAAAATGATCTGTACTGTCACCACCCCCAGTACTGTCCTTCCCTTCCAGCTATAGCATATATTATTCACTGACTCTCTAGGGTTTAGAAGATTCCTCCTTCCTGACACTGCACTTCAGGTGCCAGAAATATATATTTTATATGTATATATTAATCTCCAAAGTAACAGATGTATATAAACACATTTTCCTTTTCAAATTTAGTCATCAGTTTGTGCTTAAAAATTGTATCCATCTATTATTTTAAGCACAAACTAAACCAAACCTCTAAAACCAGAAAAGAGTAACAGCATTCACACACACAAAGAAAATTTATAAACAGAGGTCTCCCTGTGGGTGGTAAGGCTGCTATTTAAAAACCAGTTAGCACCACGCAGTCCAAGGGGGGAAATATAGGCAGATGTAAAATCTACAGGTCCTCTCCCTCCCTATGAAACCATCTTTTGTGCTGTATCTTCTGATAGGATCATTTAGGTAGGCAGTAGAGATGAAGACGTTCATTAAAAGGGCTAATAGATTCAAGGGCTTACCTGTAGAATTATTTTACTTCCTAAGTATATTAGTCTGGTATTAAATGTGGCTTTTGAGTAAGATCAATATAAGTTTGAATACTAGTTCTGACACTTCAGTAGCTGTGTGGCTTTGGGCATAGCTGTAAAATGAGGATAATCATAACACCTATGCTCAGGGGGGACATGACAATTAAATGAGCTCACATCTCTGAAGCACCCCTCAGATAGTAGGGACTTAATCAGTATGAGCTGTTAGGATGAGAGACTGAGAGTCAAGGCTCCTAAAGATAATGTGACATCAAGGAAAAGAGCACAAGAAGTGACACAGAAGGGATGCTTTATCCTTTGAGACTGTCAGAAAGGATGTACTTGAGGGTGTAGGTGCAGATCAGTGGGGAGGTGGAGGGAAAGACACAAGGTTACTAAGGGCTTTAGCTCACCAATGACCAAGGGAGAAAGATAAGAAAAGGGAGTAAAAGGAGCAAGAATTGAATGGGGACCTCAGCTAAGCGAAGTCTGCAGTGGCTCTCGAAGTTCATGGGAGAACAGAAGGAACAAAAGAATTTGTTGCCAGCACATGCTGTTGATTGGAGATGAGAAGCTATGAGTTTGTAAGTGGGTCTGAAGATTTTTACACAGCCAGGTGTAGTCTCCTGCATCTGCACCCAATGGAGACAGAAGCACTGACATAGGACTAGGCTATCCTTGGGGGAAAAGTGATGGAAGGAGAGGATATCAAGGATGTGGTCTAATTGGGGTAAAATTTATCAATCGGAGCTTTCAAGAATGTTTTTCCAATATGATCCCCGAGGAAAGAGATGATAGTTTTGCTGTACCAAAAGAAAAATATAGCTGACTATAGCCTGGACAGTGACTAGCAGAGGTCACATGATATTTCATTTTGCAACATGAGAAAGGTCCTCTCGGAAGAATGACATTTGTGACTGACCTTACTGATTAGGAGCCATCCATGGAACGGTTTATAAGAAGAGCATTTCAGACACTGAGGTGAGCAACTGCAAAGGCCCTAAGCCAGGATTAAACTTGGCCATCTCCCAAGAACAAAAATAATGCTAGTTTGGAAACCAGTAAAGTAGGGGGTCTGAGTTCTACTATGAGATAAAATCTAGAGGAGAGGAATAAATCACACACAGGGCATGGAAGGAGATATAGAACGTGAGTATTATGCCAATTCATCTGAAAATCACTAGAATGTTAAGTACAGAAATGACACAATGTGGCTTGTGTTTCAAATGCATGCTGTGACAAAGAAGTGGAGAACACACTCAGGGTGAGGGCAAGAGGGCACAGAAGCAAGTTCAAAGACTTGCCAAATAGTCCTGAGGCAGAAGCCTGAAGCACATAGAAGTGACAGAAAAAGAAAGGAGTGACTGTATCTTGGACATATTTTGTGGCTTACACTGAGAAAGATGGATGACTGACTGGAAATGAGATGGAAGGGAAGAAAATAAAAATGAAGTTCTAGGTATTTGAATCAAGAAGTTGGTGGATTTTGATGCTATTGACTATAATAGAAGTATATTGGTTGGTTGGATGATAGGTGCTGTCAAGTCATATCTGACTCATAGCCACCCTCAAAGGATTTTCAATGGTTGATTATTTAGGGATTGCCACATCCTTCTCCCATTTTTGCTGTGCTGGGAATCAAACCCAGGACCTTAGAGAGTGCAGAGCAGTGTTCTACCAACTGAGCTAAATCCCAGCCCTAGAAGTATATTAGCAAGAGGAAATCAAGAGTCTGCCCTTCTCACATGTGAGATTTAAGATATCCACTAGATTTGCAAGTGGAAATGGATATGAAAAAAGTGTATGGACATGCATATCTTGAGTTCCAAGATGAGGCTACTTGGAGGTATAAACTTAGGAGGCATCCCACAGGTGGTTCAATGCACCATTGTAGGTGAACTGATGTAGGAGATTGTAAACAGAAAGGGAGGAAGCCTGGAACAGAGACTTTCCCAACTGAACCCTTTCCCAGAGAATTCTGAACAGATGGCAGGGCTTGAAGCAGATCTTGTTATGTTCCTCTATCTTTGCTCATCCTGACCTTGATTCTGAAAACACCTACCTTTGCAAAACATTCTGAACTTCCCATACTTGAAATCTATGCACATTTCAGGGACAGATATAAAACTGGAAAACAATAGCACACAAAAATCACGCTATCCTCAATAAACTGGTTGGGGTCCTTTCCCTCTACCTAGATAGAAATAATAGATAGGCAATAAGAAGACCTTCAGAGGCTGATCTTAGGCAGCACTTGTGTCCTTTGCATTGTACAGCAGTGAACAATGATGGCAAATTGATGGAAGCAGCAGCAGCAAGGGTATCTTCTAGTGTTACAGCTCTAATGTAGGCCAATGAGGTCAAGATTTCTCAGCCCTTCAAGTGCTATACCTCCTATGTAGGCTCAGGAGGTAGGGATTCCCAAGCCCATAAGTTCGACAGCTGCTAAGCTGAGGAGTTTGGAATTCCTCAGGCTTCAATGTCAGTTGGCATTGCAACTGTCAAGCCAGGATAGGTGTTGGTATGCCTCAGTCCTGGACAGCAGTTAGTGTTGCTGCTTCTGTGCAGGACTGAATATTGGGATTCATCAGTCCTGGACAGTGGCCAGTGTTACAGCTCCTGGGCCTAAGGTGTGTGAGACCCTGGGTCCTAAAGACTTGGCAGCTCTCTGGAATATTTCCAGTGACCAGGGCCTACAGTTTCTTTTTTCTAGCCCTTTGTGGGTTTTTTTCTTGTTTCTCCCTACCCTGGTTACTTTCTTGAACTATTCAGCCACCTCTCCTTGCTATAGTCATTGTCCCTGTCAGCACCATTCAGGAGGCAACAATCATTGCCCTTCCATTGCTCCTGTTGTTGCTGCTGCTGCTGGTTGCTAGTTTTGCAGCTTCTCCTCTTCTTCAGCTGTCAAGCAGCCAGTCACTTCACTGCTTCTGAAGCTTAGCCTTCTCGGTGCTCTACTGTCTCTACAGTCCTTTATTACTGCTGTCACCATCATTCTGCTGTCTCTGCTGCTTCTTTCTTTGTGTTACCAGCTCAGCTTGCACTACTAAAAGTGGGCAAAGACCACTTGAGAGAAGCCTTTTATTGGGCTTAATGTTGCAACACCACAGGGAAACACAGGAGGGTGTCTCTTGGTCAGTTCATGTCAAGTGAGCTGAAATACTTGTTTATATAACCAAACGGGAAGTATTTGCATCAGTCACAGCAATGCATGTTTGCATTTGTAGCAACCACACAATCCCTTTTCCACAAATCACATCAGTCCCTAATGCAACAATCAGGGGAAGTGCCTGGATTGTCCACAGGGTCATCTAGAGTTCATTTAGTCTGTGACAGCAAAAAAAAAAAAAAACAAACCTTGCAAACTGTTTAAAACAGCCATGGCTGGGGCTGCATCTTCAGGAGCTGGAGTTGTAGCAAATAGTTGCAGCTTTCTAACTTCCTCCAGATGTCCCTGGAATGTTTACAATAACAGGTGTTGGTGTGATGGTGGCTGGGTTGGACAACAGTTCTTTCCTTTAAAACAGCCAGAGCCACCAGGAAGGGTCTAGAAACTATTAATCAGGGAATCAGTTTACCCCATTCCCAAACACTAGTGCTTGCCTCGCAGAAAAACTAGCAGCAAAAGAAGCATTTACAAGAACTTTTTTAAAAAACTTACCATTAACACTAATATTAATCTTTAAAAGTGTATTGATAAGACTGCATAACTAGCACCCAAAGGAGAGGTGAGTCCCCCTGATCTGTCTTAATGCCAGGCTCTGACTCCCCTACTGATGAAAGAAAGGCAAAGTGAGCAATGTGAACTCAGTCAGGCATTGAATTAATCTTTTCTATTCATCCCTTCAATTCCTACATTTCAACCTGCAAGATGATATTATTGTATAATGAAAGATAACAAAGACTTTCAATGCAGCTACATGGTGTGAACTCATTAAGTGACAGCTCTGAGAGCAGAATATAACATGTCCTTTATGCTTTGGGGCTGTGTGTGTGTGTGTGTGTATGTGTGTGTGTGTACAGATATTGTCACATAGGCTCATATGTGCAAAGTTTATTTCTGTTCTGCAAAATCAGGCACCTAAGAACTCAGGAGGCCATTAGGCCATGTGGACACTTACACCTCTAGACCTTGGTATCCCCAAGTGTAACATGGGGATGGTAATGTTCTTTCTATTCACAACACAGAATTGCATGGGCAAAAGAATGTACACGGAGTATAAAAGAGTGTTCAGAACCCAAAACAAATGTAAGAATAAGCAAATAGAAAGCCATTATTCAAATTCAGTGGACTTAAGAGGTCCAAAGTAGCAACTGGTTCATCCACATAAAATTATATTGAGAAGGATCTTTTTCTAGACAAAAGGCTCATCAAGTTTTGAAGTTATTTGGTGAACTAAGAGCTTAAGTTCAAGATTATAAACATTTACCAGATTGTTCTAAGCTTCAGTTTAGATGTTAAATTTTTCTTTTTCAATTTCCTAAAGGTGTGTTTCAGGCCATCTTGCTTAGCTTTCCTACTGAGATTAATAGTCTCACTATTCTAAGAAATGTAGGAAGCTGGAGAAAATAATTTTTAGTCATTCACACTAAATCTCTGCCCCAGAATTGCTGAGGGTAAAGACATGACTTGCCCAACCAAAACACAAACACAAACACACAAACAAACATGTTCTTACTCTCATTGAAGTGACAGACTTCCAATAGAATCATGCATAAAAGTAAAATAAATTCCTTAGACTTATAGGGTATCAAGTTTGGAAGGGAACTTAGAAATTCAAAAAGAACCAAATTTATCAGGAGTTCTTCCTTCCTCCCTTGTCCCCTGTGCTCCTTCTCCTCCCGTCATGCCTCTCCCTTTCTCTTATGTATTTAATAAAAGGAACTTTTCCTCTGCATCCTCCATGCAGGGCAACTGTCATTGGCTATCCTAGCAATTTTCAAACTTTTTGATTCAGGACTGCTTTGTACTCTTAAAAATTATTGTGAACTCCAAATAACTATGGTTTATGTGAGTATGCTCTATAAACATGTCCATATTAGGAATTAAAATTGAAAAAAATATTCATGTCAATCTATCTAAAATCATATTTAATCTCTTATGTTAGAATAAAAGCTACTTTTTGAAAGAAAACTAATTATCAAAGTAAAAATTTACTGTATTTAGTGAGTGTGGCACTATTTTACATTTTTTCAAATCTCCTTAATGCTCATCTTAATAAAAAGGAGCTAATCACTATTTCTTTTGTAATATATTATTTTAGTTGACCTATATGAAGAAAATATCACCTCACAAAGATGTAGCTATAAAAAGACATTTTAACAGATTTCTCAAGATAATCATGGATGTTTTTTGATGTTACATTGAAACTCAGGTGGAAGATCTTGTTTATAAGAAGTGGCAGATTTTTTTGTTGATAATTGAAGGTTGAACACATCCTTTGAAAGTGCTCTACCTCTGTGCTACACCCACTGCCCAATTTTTATTGTTTGAGTCAGGCTCTCACCTACATATTCAGGCCAACTTTGCCTTTGAACTCACAATCCTCCTGCCTCTGACTCCTGAGTCACTGGGATTATAGGCATGCACCACTACACCCAACAAAAAGTGGTAGATTTTTAAGAGTCATCTGCAATGTGGAACCCCAAACCATATTAAAGAAATTTTGCACCTTATGACATTAATGTGCATCAGTATCTTGGACTTTGAATGTGTCTTTTATCCACACATGATTTTGTGACACATGTATTGGTCATTTGGAAATATTGTTTATCTGACTGATGCAGAGCTTCTAAATGGTGATACAATTCATCAAAAAAATATCAAAATTCACATGTTAATATCAGCTCCATTTTTATCAGAACAGACCAAGTTCAGGGAAGCTATGAAGCTAACTGCAGAGGCACATGGGATTTTTCTAAAATTCTAAATTTTTCTTCCCACCCAAAATTTCATCTTCATCAGAAAATATTATCAAGTTTTCCTAGAAGTGGCAGGCTCACATTATTGTGTCTTAAATAAAATGATAACCAAATATCCAAGTTTGTATGGCCATAGATTATCTGTCAGTGTTGTTTTCTTTTCATTTAAAAATGAAGTTTCATAGAAAAGCTGCTATTCCCACTTAGTGTTCAGACAATAGCATCATGACCTTTCCTGAAACAACCATCACATTTCAGTAGGCAATGGAAGTGCTTTGTACACACTTCTCATTCCATCACAGAGAATGTTATAAAGATGTGTACTCAGAGGGCTAGGTTTAATAATATTCATTTTTACTGCTTCATGAAGTGTAAGGCACGCAACTCCTGGTCCAGCCCGGAGGTTCGGTTGGGCAGTGCCACCACAGATACTAAACACAATTCACTCGGGACACTTGGGTGAGGGGCATGGACTCCTGCGGCCCTCGGGACCCCAGAGGAGATGGGAGAAAGGAAAAGCCTTAGGTGCTTTTGCCTTCCGGGGGTAAACACTTGTGTTGGTCATCTCGGTGATCACGAGTAGACAGCTATTGCCTCGTTGGTGATCAGACAGAGAGCAGGTTCTTTCCTTGTTGATGATTGTGATGGGAGAGCATTCTTTCCTCACCGAAGGTCTGAGGCAGAACAGGAAATCTGTTTCCTCATCGGTGATCCGGGCAGGAATGGGTGAGAAGGTCTTGTTTAGCCGATGGTGTGGGCGAAAAGGCAAAAAGGATCGAGCTGCTGCAGTGCAGCTCCTTATATAGGTAACCCATGGAATGGCCTGAGCCAATCAGTTTTAAGTCTGATTGTCCAATGAAGAAGGGTTTTGTACAAATGTACAACCAAGTTACTTTCATTTTCCCTAGATTTCTAATTTACAAACCAGGCATTCAAAAGCCATTTTTCCCAGTTTGGGAGTTTTTGCCAATTTCCTCTCAATTTTTCCCTACAATGAAGGACATTCTTAAGTGAAACTGACTTCCTTTTTAATACACTGCATGCATACGCTAGTGAAGCCTACTGTCATTCCTAACACAGATTGGTGCCCCTGCCTTGAATTATGTGGTAAGGCAATTTAAATTTCTGCCATTGTTTTTGCCCCATCAGTCCAATGTCAACATAGTGAAAAGGAAAAAAAAAATGATGTTTTGTCCTTATTAAGAACCGATGGCCTCCACAATGATGCAAATCTTGGTTAAAAAAAAATTTGCTGCCTTTAAAAGTAGAAAGGAGTGGGTTTTAGTAGACATTTTCAAGGATCAAGATATACTTACTATAACCATTCAGGGAGGCACTTTTAATTTTTGAGTCATGGAGGATGGAGAAACACATGCAAAAGGAGACGATAACCTTCCTCAGCTACCTGATCCACACCTGAGGCCCTCAAATTCTCCACTGCACAAGGCCTAAACCCTTCTGTCAATTACATCTCCCTCAAGGATGTATCTTCAGCCAATGATTCCAAATAATCACTCCAACCACAAAAACTTCTCATGATGGCTTCCTACACACTAAGCACTTTTAAAAATGTTTTCAAGGAAAATCTTTTTTTTTAATCTTTTTTTCAGAGAAAGAAAAAGATCAATGTGCCTAGACTTTCGGTAACTTTGTGATATATTCTACACATATCTGCTTACCCCTTTTTGAGTATTTCTGGAGAGAGAGGAAAATCTGCTACTGCTCTTGTCCCCCTTCTATTGACAGGAAAATCTGGCTGCACCCAGATAGGAGAAAGGAAAACTCTGACCTGCCAGGAGAAAGTTTATTCAAAGCAGGCAAAAGAAGGATGGGGGAAAGGCCATTTGGAGAACACAACAGCACAAAAGGAAGAAGATGGTGGTGTCCCTGTGCCAAGAAAACTTAAGGGATTTTATAGGAGAAGGACTTGGTGAGAAGCAAGGTGGAGGAAGTTTTTCTTGAGGAAAATGGAGGGGGAGAGAGAACAGTAAAGACATTTCTGTCGGGCCAGCTGGTCTGACCTTGGTGTTTAGGATCTGGGACCTTATCTGGGGTCCTCTGTTCTCTGGTATGAGGCTTGTGACCTTGGAGGCTTCTGACCTTGGAGGGGTGAAGTTTTTGTCTCTGGTTGCTTCCTGCTGAGGGAAGACATAGATAGAAGTCAAATGCTGATAGGTGGGCTACTGATATGTCCCTGGAGTCAGCATGAGAATCTGGGTGGTGACCATGGTGCCTGAATGAAAGAACACTGAAATTGAGTCAGGTACAGAGAAAACAGCAGAATGAGTATGATTATCATGAGGGGGCCCAGTAAGGGATAGAGTTATCACTTCCAGGGGGAAGACAGCCAGGAGGAGCAATGGGGACATCCCTAGAGTCAGGTAGCCTGGTCATGTAGATGTGTCACTCCATCCCTAATTAAGCCTGATTTATTGGTGAATAAATACATCTCTAGGTTTTTAGTCCTACTTTTCCAGTGCCAATTTCAGCAGTGATGTTAAGAGCTAGTAGGAAAGGTAGGAGTTGAATAGCTCTTTGTATTTAGAACAGACTTGTCAGAGCTATGGGAATGGGGCATGAGGAGGTAACACTTATGTCATCCTTGATTTTATGTCATTGTCTCATTGGAGATGTTTTACTACAATTATACCCTTCTCAAGCCTTCTACCACTTTACTTTAATCCATCTAGATTTTGTCCCCCTACATCTATTTATCCACTTAGTTTTGAGCCAAACTTTTTCTTTATCATATTCCTATTTCTTTTGTCCTTTTAAAATTTCTACTTTTATAACTTTTTTTGTATCTTTCTTTTATAATATATCTGAATCTTTTTTATTTTTCTCTAGTTTGAAGAGAACTCAGACCTTTCAACAATTCATAAATACAGACAATTTTACCATCAAGATGTTCTTCAGGCTATGGAAATTCAGAAGGAACAGATGTTATTAAGCAACAGATGTAACAAGGCGACTAGGGAGGGACTCTTCCATCTGGGTAAAAGCTTATCTAATGGAGGCTCTAGTCTTTTAAGTTTTTAATAATACATAGTCTGATGGCTGTGTGTATGGCTTGTGAGGCGTGCACCTCCTGGTCCGGCCCAGATGTTCGGATGGGTGGTGCCGCCACGCACAGAGATACTAAACACAATTCACTCAGGACCCTCAGGTGAGGGGCATGGACATCTGTGGCCCTTGGGACACCAGCGGAGACAGGAGAAAGGAAGAGCCTTGGATGCTTTTGCCTTGTGGGGACAAACACAGCTCTTTATTTCTCTGCCCTTATTAGGGTGGAGAGAAACCCAAAGTGTACAGCTACAAGTGCTAGCAGCTCTTATACTGCTTCAAGGGCAGATGCTTCCATGTTGGTGGTCTTGGTGGTCATGAGGAGAGAGTTTTTGCTTCACCAGTGGTCAGCCAGAGAGAGAGTTCTTATCTAGTTGGTAGTCTGCAACAGAGAGAGAGCTGTTTCCTTGCCGATGGTCCGGGTAAGAGAGAGCAAGCTGCTGCAGTGCAGCTCCTTATATAGCTCGCCCCCAGAATGGCCTGAGCCAATCAGCTTTGAGTCCAATTGTCCAATCAGGTTTGGGGGATTTGTGCAGGGTTTTGTACAAACGTCCAATCAAGTTACTTTCATTCTCCCTAGATTTCTAATTTATAAACCAGATCTTCAAAAGGTGTTTTCCCAGTTTGGGGGCTTTGCCAATTTCCTCCCAATTTCCCCCTACAATGGCTCACATGGTTTGTTATGTGAGAAGGCAGAAGAACTTCATTACTGAGTTTTAATAAAAGTTTCTGTTTGGCAGTAAGGTCTATCAACTTGTTTCTTGTGTAATAAGGTATATTTGTTTTTCTGACCCCATAAAAGATATCATTGTTACCTTTGTGGGTAGCCAAACAGCTCTTAGAGAAAAAATCTTTGGGTTTTGGCATTCTCAGTAACATTGGTTATTACATAGGTTTACTGAGAAAGGGGTCCTGGGTAACTGATGAAGGCAGAGAATGAAGCCCTAGGTATCTGAAAGTAAATTAACAATTCTAACCACCACATCAGGAGTCACCCAGAGGCATCTTAATGATCTCTTGAAGTTGCTTGAGATGGAACTCACCAAGAAACCATGGGCAGCTTTTTAGTCCTCGAGGGCAACCTTTGTAAGGAGCTGAATGAAGGCCTGTCCTCTCTTTAGAGAACAGGGTATCACTTCTTAGAGTGGGGTCCTCCTTGCAGAGGTGACAAAGCCTTGATTGCTTAGGGCTCTATTGTGGGGGCTGTCCTTTTTAGTGTCCTGGGTTTTTTTGGATTAAAGTTTATCAGTTGGACTTGTATCTCTTGCCTATAATCATTGTCCCTGGGTCTTTTAAGTTGTTATCTTATCAATGTTTTTGAAAATCCCCAAAGCAAAACTTAACACTCAAGCACTTATTTATCTATAAGCCAATTTGGTACTATGTATACACAGAACACAGAACATATTTTATATATATATATATATATATATATATATATATATATATATATATATATATATATATATATATATATATATATATATATATATATATATATATATGTATATATATATGTATACATATATATATACATATACATGTATGTATGTCTGTATATATATACACATATGTATATACACATATATGTATACATACATATATACACACACATATATACACACACATACACATGCGCACCCATGTTTTGAGTATATCTGAGCATCTAAAAATGAAGAACTAAAGAGAAAAACCTAGGATATTTAATTTTGAGGACTTATTTTTGAAACCCTTGACATGGGGGTGCTAGATTTATTGGTCCAGGGAAGGTTAGGTGATTAAAGTGTTGGTTTCCTGACTTAATCTATCAGGGGAAGTCTTTAAAGAAGGAACATCTCCTATTTGAGGGAGCTTTTTCTTATTAGCTAGAGCTATCATGCCTGAGTTAAGCCTACATATAAGTAAATGGTTAAAAGTGTCCTATCATTTACAAAAAGGATCTGGTTGCAAAATAGTCATGTTTCCATATTTTGGTTGAGTCTTTTAATCCCTTAGTCTGTATAGGGGTTACATAGTGGTAGAGAAGGAATGTCTGTATTTAAGAGGTGAGACATTAGGAACTGAGGGAAGTTACTCATTTGAGAGACAGAATGTAAGGAGTTCATGATGAAAATGTCCCATTCATTTAGGAACTTGGGAGTCAGGCACAGGCATACAGCCTGACTCTTGGTGACCATATAAGGTTAGGAGACTGGCATCAGGCATGGGTATCCCATGAAAATAGAGAAATCCTGGTATACATACAATAGGCATTTCAGAAGTATTTGGTCTCATTAAGTAGGGAGGGGAACAACTTAAATGAGAGAAAGATGTTACATTCTGAGAAGTCAATGAGTGACCTATAAGGAAAGCTGTAGATTAATAGGTTTGTTGTTGTTGTTGTTGTTGTTGTTGTTGTTGTTGTTAGGTGCCACTGAGTCAGGTCTGCCTCATAGCAGCCGTGGTAGAGTTTTCAACAGCTGATTGTTTTGGGATTGCTTCGGAGTGGATTGCCATGTCTTTCTCCTATGTTGCTGCTGTCAGGTGCCAGTAAAACATCAAATGTGAGCTTGACTTAAAATAGGAAAAAAAGTAAATCATGCTGACCAAAAGGCATAGAAAACTAGGACCGGTCTTACAGTCTGGAACAGAGAAGCACACACTGTGGAAAGCTGCAAGCACAAAGGAGCAAGGATTTCATGATCCCAACCCAAAGAAGGGGAAGTTATGTTTCATCAGAATGTAAATTTAATTGTAACCAAGTAGAGAACATTAAGAATGAAATCAGGAATTGGGTCTGAATGTCCATTATCTCCTTTGATTTCCACAGCATTGGGAAAAAGAGTGTGGAAGAACAAGCTGGGGAGAAAGGAGAGGCTGTTTACAAATGAGGTTACCTGAAAGATGGGCAGTCTTGCAGGTTCAAGAATGTCTCTAGAAATGGCCAATTTCCTGGAAATTGTTGCCTTGGGGGATGGTCATTCTCCCAATATTGCCTCAGTCTCAATCCAGGGAGCTCAGCTTCTCTGAGTTCCCAAGGGAGGGAGAGGCAAACCTGGTGCAGAGTATGGCATCTGAGGGACTGGAAGGAGGTGTGTTCCATAGAAGTTAGAGGCCCTGCCCCACTGAGGGGCTTGGGTTTTGTCCAGGACTGGGAGAATGAGCGGGGTTTACATTACCCTAGGGCAGAGGAGGTGCATTGGGACCCAGGGCAGCAGGATTGGCTATTAGGGATTTTTGAAGAGATTCAGAATGGGCAGAGTTAGCAAGGGGGCTATAAATTGTGGGACAGTCATGGAGGAGAGGCAGAAGCTTTAGAAGTCAAATCTCTCTTTCCCTCAGTTGGTGAAAACTCAAAAACAGAACAGAAAGGATGCCTTAAAAGAGAGTGAGGTGTGGCCCGGCACAAACCAGTATGTATGTGTGCCCAATGCTGGGATTCAGAGGGCTCAGGAAGACAAAGTGATTTAGTTGAGAGTCAAAGGGAATGATTTGTGAGAAAGGACAGAGACAGAGAGAGAGGGTGTGGGAGGGAGCAGAGCATCTGTGATGTGGTGTGGGAGTTGGCTCCGGAGTGAGCTGGTAATGGAATCTCTGGAGAGAGTTAAATTTGTTAAAAGTGCCTGAGGAGGTCTCAGGCTTAGTAGGTGTTGGAGTAGTTTGACTAAAAGAAAATATTCCTGCTACAGCAGCAGCTGGAGCTAGTGTACCTTGGAAGGAGGCAGGTATGAAGAAGGAGGATTCTATCCCAAAGTACTAAGGTAGGGCAAAAATGCTTTCCTGTGGTTCCAGCAGGAGGAGCCAAAGGTGAGCCTGTGGCCTGGGTATAGGAAGGAGGAAGGGTGGAGGAGTGTCATGGGATTGGGCAGCAGCAGCATGGAAGCTGTTTAACTCTGGGCCATGTTGCCCGGGGGAAGGGAGGGAGAGGTAAATTGTTAATTCCCATTTACTTTTGGTCTCATACCTGTTGGCTATAAGCATAGAAACAAGAACACAGAAAAGAAAGGTCTTATACATAGTATATCATGAGGGAGGAGCTCTTGGAGGTTGGGTGGAGGGAAATAGTGTAGAAAGCACCCTTGAGACCCAAGACCAGAAAATGTGAAGTGTTAGGGGGTATCTGTGACAATAAGGTGTTGGAGTTTAGGACCACCAGATGTAGCAGCTGGATGGGTGTGTTAATTACTTGTAGGTCTTGGACTAATCTGTATGCCCCTGAGGGCTTTTTTATGGGCAGGATGGAGGTGGTGTGTAGGGAGCAGGCAGTATGGAGAAGCCCATTCTGGAGGAGTTTAGTGATGTTGGGTTTTAGTCCTTGTAGGTGGATAGGCCTTAGGGGGTACTGGGGCACGGGGTTGGGGGAACTAGGTAGGATTCTTTAGTTATATTCAGATGGGAGTGTAGAGGGATGCAACTGAGGGATTCTCAGTATGTCAGATTATGGGGTTTTTGGGGTGAGAAAAGATTGGTCAGAGGTAGTCAGAAGACAGTCTGTAGAAGGGATAGGGAGTTGGGTGTAGCTTTGGAGATAAAGGAGGAGAGCAGTGGCTGGTGACTAGAGAATGTGGTCTTTTAAATGTATGCTGTGTTGTTGTTGTTAGGTGCTGGTGAGTTGGGTCCAGCTTATAACAACCCTCATAGGAGTTTCAATGGCTGATTGCTTCAGGATTGTTTTCAGGAGTGCCATATCCTTCTCCCAAACGCTGAATTTGTTGTTGTTGGGTATTGTTGAATTGGGTCTGACTCATAGTGACCCTCATGGGGTTCTCAATGGCTGATAGTTTGCTTCAGGAGTGGATTGCCAAGTTCCTCTCCCATTTTTGTGGTTCTGGGGATGTAACCCAGATCCTTAGTGCTGTGCAGCGCTCTATCACCTGAACTAATTGTCCCTTTTAAATGTATAGTTACCCCAAAGACTGGCAGGAATTTTCTCCCCACTAAGGGAACCAGACATTGTGGGGTGATCAGGAATTAATGTGTGAAAATCATGTTTTGGAGTAGGCAAGTAAGTGGAGGGATTTTGAGGAGCAAAGATTTTTCCTTCTATTTCCTTCCATAATTTGGATTTGAGAAGGCACATACTGTCATCTAGAAAGCTGGTGAGGGAGCAGTGTGTAATTCCTGTATTAAGTAAGAAAGAAGTGGACTTACTCACCATGATGAAATTTACCCAAAGCTCCTATGATGAGAAGGCAATGGGGGCCCTGAGGGTCTGTAGGACATGTTAGGCCTCAGTGGCCAGTTCCAGGAGTTCAGGTAGTGGGCAGCTCTGGCTTGGTGCAGACATGCTGAGAGAAGTTTGTGGCAATCCCATTCTGGGGGCTTTTTGTCCACATGGGACTTGGTTGAGGTAGAGGTCTGGGGCTGGCCCAATGGCCTATGGCCCTACATCAGAAACAGGGCCTGGATGAGAGCAGGTGGGGGTGATCCTTTTTTCTTATCCTTGATTAGACATTAAAGCAGAGGCCAATAATTGATATTTAGCCTTATCTCTCACCTGTGTATCCAGTTTAGCCTGTTTCTACCTGTTTTTGAAAACTTTAAAGGCTGTTGACATCAGTTCCCTGGTAGAAGTCTGAGGACCATCTTTAGATTTTGTAGGTTTGGCTCTGATATGGGGGGGGGCTGACTGTGAAATGAAAAGGAGTTTAGAGTGAGGCAGTTTTCAGGAGATTCAGGGCTCAATTATGTGTAAGCTTGAAGGGCCTCAGTTAATTTTGCCATAAATTGAGCTGGATTTTCTGTTGGTTCCTAGTAAATCTCCTTTAATTTGTCATAGTGAACTGTCTCAATGGAGGCCCTTTCTAGGCCTGTTATAATGCATTTAATCATGAGTTCTGCATTTTCATTCTGGATGGTCAGGTTGATTTTGCCAGTGTGGGTCAGAAATGGGAACAGTTCTGTCCCTAGGAGGGCCTAAAGCATTTATAAGATTTAAATCTGCATGGGTATGAGCCACCTACCAAACTCTCTCCCTTTCTCTCAGGTGTTTTGTTGTTGTTCTTTTTAAGTGCTATCGAGTGGTGTCTGACTCATAGTGACCATCATAGGGTTTTTGATGGATTATTTCAGGATTGTCTCAGGAATGGGCTGCCATGCCCTTCTTCTATTTTTGTGGTGCTAGGGATTGAACCCAGGGCTTCAGAGACCACAGAATGGCACTCTGCCAACTTAGCTAAACTAAAAGAATGGTATTTAGGATTACAAAGATGTCTTGGTAGGTCAGGTCATAGGACTGGATAAGGATTTTGAATTTTTAAGAGTTGGGTTGAGAAGGGGTTATCAGTTGGCTCAGCATATGGCATGGGGTGATGGTTAGTGGTATTAAAAGAGAAAGCAATAGGGTTATGGGTAGGAGTTTAGGTTGAGGAGGAGTCCAAGGGGTGCAAACAATGAGAATGTGGTAGATGGAACATACTTTGTGGTGGGAGGGATGGACTCAGAGAGAGAAAAAGGCCTGGAGATAGGGAATTTCATCCCATTTTCTGTTTTGATGGAGGAAATTATCCAAATCGGTTAAAATATTAAAATCAAAGTTTCCATTTTCTGGCCAGATGGAATTATTGTCCAGTTTGTAGTGGGTCCAAATGCAATTACAGATTTGGATGAGTTTCTTCAGTTTCATTTTGGATTGGAGACTTAGGGGCTTTAATTAGTCCCAAAGTACCCCTCTTTGAGGGAGATGACTTCTTGTTACCATTTTGAGATGGAAAGGAAGACGAGTCCAGGTGTCAGGCATCCCTGAGATCCTGGACATTGCCAGGTAAATGGAAGTTGACTAGAGGAAGAGGGTACCCTCTGTCTCTGAGGTACCCAATGCCCCTTGGAGGGCTTAGAAATCTTGCCGGGGCCTGACATCAGGATTTATGGAATAGTATGAAATAGAATGGGGATGGCTGATCACGATTAGAAGGAAATGGGAGCAGGGGTATCAAAGAATTAGAGGGGGAACCAATTACCAATGGAATGGTAAAGTGTAATTCCCTATGGAGGTCAGAGGTTGTGAGCTGGGTTTACTTGTGTGGATGCTGATTCTCATGTCTGGGGGTTGGTGGGGGAAGCCGGGGTTCATGCAGTAGGGAGAACCTCACCGACTCCCAGGTCTTGGCACTAAATGATAGGAAAATCTGGCTGCACACAGACATAAGAAGGAAAAAAACAATCTGACCTGCCAGGAGAAAGTTTATTCAAAACAAAAGAGGGAAACAGCAGGGACATTTGGACATCACAGCAACACAAAGGAAGAAGCTGGTGCTGCCACCATGCCCAGCAACGTTAGGGGGTGTTATAGGGTGAAGGAAGAGAAGCCTTGGTGAGAAGTAAGGTGAAAGAAAATTTTCTTGAAGAAAAGGGAGCAAGGGGAGAGAACGATTAGGTCATTTCTACCTGGCCATCTGGTCTGACCTTGGATTTTGGAGTCTGGGACTTTTCTGGGGTCCTTTATTCTCTTGTCTGAGGCTTCTGATCTTGGAGCCTGGTTCATATGGCCCTTTGTTCTTTCATCTCTTTTGATGGTTGAATCTTCATATAGTCTTGTGAGACTGCACAAAGCAGGGGTGCCACACTTAATACCTTCCACTTGGGTATATAGCATTTCATTTGTGTGCTTACTTCTCTGCTTGTGCTTCTGGCAAGTCTTCTCCCATTCTTCTCCTTTTGAACCCAGAGTGCTGACCACAGCAGATGACACACTTCACAAAGTTCCTCTGAGTTGAATTAGCGGATCTAGGCAGGTGGATGTGGCAGGGCAGGAAGCAGGCATGGGCTCTATGCAAGTTTCCACAGTCTACATAAGAACAGCACTACCAGAACCCAGAGAGTCTACTACACCCAGGTACAGGAGAAGAACTCCTGCCAAGCAAGCCAGAATATGTCACACTTTCAACAGATAGGATGATCCCATTTTTAAAGCCTTCATTTATTAAGTGCTTTCGGTATGCCAGGTACTGTCAAAGAAGTTTCTAGAAATCATGTATTTATACATTTACAGAGGGGGTAACTAGATTAAACTCACTCAATATCACACTGCCTAGGTGAGATGCAGACCCGCACTTCACACTCTACCTCTATAGTCAATAGTTTAAGTGTTAAAGCCCTGCCTTCTTGCATCTCCTTAGCACTGTTCAAGTGGCCCTGTGTGATCCTGAGCCGAGCAAGAGAGCCTATGGTCAGCAATGTTTCATAGTCCTAAGTCATGTCTACCTCTTTGATTTTCATTATATCTACATCTCTCTCTCTAGTTTCAAGTTCTCAGAGAAGACTTAGGTGGGGAAGGTTGGGGGGGAAGCATACAACAGGGTAAGGGGGCACCTATATGAATAATGCACATCAAAATGCATATATATGTAAATGCCACAATAAAAAGCATGTCAGAATGAATCACATTAAGATGTACATTTAAAATGTCCAATAAAAAAAAAAAGAAACATGTTCTCTGAAATTAGAAGGGAATCAATAGGATTGAATCGCAGCTGCCCCTTTTTCTGGCCCTACCTGCTTCCTTCATTCTGAACAGATAAAGAAAATGAGACCCAGGTTACACTATACCCATTTCAAGATAGCTCCATTGTCATTGCTGTATACCTGTTCATGTTCAGTTGTAATGCAGTCTGATCACAATTTTGTGATAATTCACATGCACACAAACACATAACTGTGCACACACAAAGACCCAGAAGAAATGCACCAAAATATGAAAAGTTATCCACTGGATGGTAAGAATCAATACACTTCTAATTTTCATCTTTATACTTTCCAATTTCCTCTTTATTTTCTACAATGAGCACGCTTTTATAATCAAGAAAACTAAAGCATTAAAAATCACAGTGGAGTAGGAGTGATAACTGGAACTGTCCGCATCCTCCTGATACCAAGACTGAGACCTAGAGTGAGCTGTTTAATGTCTCTAAGACTCAGATTCATCAACGCTAAAATTATTCCTAATGGTTTCAAAAGAATTCTTGAAAGGATTAGAGAAATAATGTATATCAAATTACTTGTTGCACTATCTACAAACTGATGACAGTACTTTTATGTAACAGTAGAGAAATAATGTATATCAAATTACTTGTTGCACTATCTACAAACTGATGACAGTACTTTTATGTAACAGTGAAGGTTCTTACTTGGGAGCAAGAAATAGTTCTGGAAGTTTCATCCCACTGTGAAATTTAGCACAGATCTGAGCAAAGTGTTCCTGAAAACAAGTGAATGCTTGCATTCAAAATTTCAAAATGATATAGCTTCCTCTGGGAGATTACATAATCCTCTCATTGCCCTAGATGTTTATTATCAGATGGATGTCCCCTGAGACACTAATGGGATAACTGTTGTTCAGGGAATGAGGGGAAGGGGAAAGACTATAATGTGCTTGGTTAAAACATCCTGTTTTTACCAGATGTAAAAATCTCAAGATAAACAATTAAGTTACAGAGTTGGAATGCCCCCCAAAGGGAAAAATTAGACTCTAAAAGTGCTTTGTTAGGTGTATTTTTATTTTGAATCAAAATGTACACTTTCAACCTCTTAATGTTCTGGATATTTTGGAAGAATAACAAAGACAGAAACGAGCCAAGCACACATAGAGAGGAGGGGAAAGGGGAAAAAAAGAAAATAAGATAGTGCAGACCATCTTTTTCATTACACAAGCTTTTTTCTCTAGAGATGACAGTAAAATTCTTGTATCTTTCTCCTTAAATGGAGGTACACAAAAGGATTTCATCAGAAACATAAGATCAAATTTAAATTTTAAGTGAGAAATGAGCAGAATTCAGAGTGGCTTTTGTAAAAGCTGAAGGTTAGGCTAAGGACAAACAAAAAGGCTGAAGCCAGGAGTGGTGGTGCACGCCTGTAATCCCAGTGGCTCAGGAGGCAAAGGCAGGAGGATCGCAAGTTCGAAACCAGAGGCAGTCTGTGTAATTTAGAGAGCCCTTGTCTCAAAAAATAAATGAAAAAAATGGCTGGGGGTGCAGCACTTGCAAAGCATGCAAGTGTAAGGCGCTGGGCTCAGCCCCCAGTACTGCCAAAATAAATAAATAAACAAAACAAAACAAAACAAAAAAAGCCTGGAACAGAAGAGAGGATAATCCTTGCATTTCATGCATATTTGATTCCAGTTGGAGCACTGTGCTTCCTTCCAAGAGAGGAGGGTTGAGGGTGCCTGGGGAGCAGGCTGGGTCCTCCAGGGCCACCTGTATGGGGAGAGGCCCAAGCTCTGTCCTGTCAGAAACAGATGAGCAGATGGGCCATTCCTGCATCACAGAGACAGTACATGGCCGCCCACTGCCAGGAGCCAGAGGGCTCCCAAAATCTTTTGGTCCCTGGAACACCACTGTGCCCTGAAGTAAAACAGGAACATTTGCTGTTTCATGGGTCTGTTCTTCTCCATGGTCCAACTCTCAAGGATAGGAAAGCAAGGCTGAGGAACCCAGATTAAAAACTCTAAGGAAATCTGGGTATGGTGGCACACATCTGTAACCCCAGCAACAATGGAGGTGGAGGCAAGATGATCGCAGATTCGAGGTCAGAGGCAGCCTGCTTAACTTAGCAAGAACTTGGCTCAAAAGAAAAAAAATTTTAAATGGTCTGGGGGTGAAGTTTAGTGGCAAAACATTTGGCTAGTATGTGTGAGGCCCTGGATTCAACCACCTAATATCACACAAAACAAAACAAAACAAACAACTCCAGGAAAGACTTCAGTTGGAAGTGGATATAACTCCCTTGGTAATTAAGACTGGAAATACACTTCTGACCCAGGAGTAAGACAGTGTTCAAACCAAACACTGAGTTTTAAGTTACTTACAAAGAGATAATCTCAGAGTTTGTCTGCAGCCATAATACCCTAGCATATGTTCCTGCCTGATCTCAGAAGCTATGCAGGGTTGGCCTGGTTAGTCCTTGGATGGGAGACTGCCTGGGAATACCAAATGCTGCAGGCTAGGGAGAAGGACCTGGCTGCCCACTCCCAAAACAATCAGCCATTGAAAACCCTATGAAAAGTAGAGAAACACTGACAATAGTCCTGGGCCTGGCATAGCTCAGGGAGTGTTTTGTTCTCTTGTACATAAGCATCTCTATGAGTCAGACATGACTCAATGGCACCTAATAACAACAAACAACAATCTCGGAGTTATAGAAATCTATAACTACATGCTATACTTATTTAATCAAAAAATAAAAAGAAAGAGCCAGGCGCAGTCGTGCACACCTATAATCCCAGCGGCTCGAGAGGCAGAGGTAAGAGGATCGCAGGTTTGAGACCAGAGGCAGTCTGCATAACTTAGCGAGACCCTGTCTCAAAAAGTAAAAAAAAAAAAAAAAAAAAAAAAAATGGGCTGAGGGTGCAGCTCAGTTGTCCAGCACTTGCAGAGCATGCAAGAGCTAGGCCTTGGGTTCAACTCCAGGTACTACAAAATAAATAAATAAATTAATTAATTAATTAATTAAAAGGACAAGGGGATGGGGATTTAGCCTAGTGAGAGCGCTGGCCTAGTAAACACAAGGATCTGGATTCCATCCCAGGACTGAAGAAAATAAATGAAATCCAGGTGCCATGACCCACACACACCTGTAAACCCAGCAACTTGAGAGGCAGAGGCAAATTGAAGGCCAGGAGCAGCCTGAGCAACCTACTGAGACCCCGTCTCAAAATAGGAAATAAAAAGGGGGCTGAGGATGCACCTCAATGGTAGAGCACTTACCTGGCATGCTCAGGGCCCTGGGTTTAACCCTTCAAGGACCACAAAAATAAAGTAAAATAAAATAAAATAAAAATAAATAAATAAAAAGGCTACAAAAAATCCTTTAGGCAGAACCACTTTCTGTGACAAAAACACACAAAATAATATAAATTCATGGCTGTTTTTATTCCTTTAGGCCATTGCTGTTTGTTAACAAGTGCTGGCTTCTGTACAGAAGAGAGGACATCCTTCACATGCAAAAGCTTTCAGGGTTTCAGGATAAAATATATGTAATTGCTCTTTGTATTTTTACCAGGTAATAAATTATTTTATCTATAACTTGCAGAATTAACATCTGAAGAGTAAAACTAAGGTACTGCTTCTAAGATTTGTTGTTACATGCCATTGAGTCGAGTCTGACTCATAGCGACCCTCATAGGGTTTTCAAAGGCTGACTGTTTCGGAATTGCCTTAGGAGTGGGTTGCCATGTTCTTCTCCCATTTTGTGGTGCTGGGAATTGAACTCGGGACCTCAGATACTACAGAGCAGCGCTCTACCAACTGAGCTAAATCCCAGCCCATGGTAAAACATATACAACATAAAATTTGCCACTTTGATCTTAGTTTATTTATTTATTGCAGTACTGGGGGGTTGAACCTAGGGCCATACGCATGCTAAGCAAGTGCTCTAGCAGTGAGCAGAACCCTAAGCCCCTTTTTTATTTTTATTCTGAGATAGAATCTTAAAAAGATGCATAGGCTGCCTCTGGCCTCAAATTCATGATCCTTCTGACTCAGCCTCCTCAGCTGCTGAGATTACAGGTATACACTATGGCACCCCATTTGTTGTTGTTGTTACGTGCCATCTAGTCAAATCTGACTCATAGTGACCCTATGTAGAACAGAATGAAGCACTACCTGATACTGTACCATGCCTGGCACTATGTCAATGCTTATCTCATATTCATAGGGTTTCCAATGGCTAATTGCTTTCAGAATTGGCTCCTGTGTCCTTCTCCAAAGCCATAGCATGTGGTATTCCCAGATAGTCTCCCATCCAAGGACTAACCAGGTCTGACCCTGCTTAGCTTCCAAGATTTGATGAGATTGGATGCCAGGGTCATACAGCTGTAGACCAGCATCCAGCTTAAGCATTTTTAAATGTACAATTTAAGCATTTTTAATGTACAGTTTGGTGACATTAAGTACATTCACATTTCTGTATAACCATCATCAGACTCCATCTCCAAATCTCTTCATCATCCCTAGCTGAAGTATTCATCCATTAAATAATAACTCCTCAGCCCTCATTAATCACTATTTCTTCCTGTTTCTATGAATTCAGTACATTATATACACCAAATCATGCATTTGTCTTTAGTGGTCTTGACTCTTTCACTTAGAAAAATGTTTTCAAAATCCGCCCATGTTGTAGAATCCATCAAAATTTCATTTCTTTGTCAGACTGAATATCTCATTACAGGGCTGGAGTTTAGCTCACTTAGTAAAGTGCTGATTGGCACTCTCTGAGGGTTTAATCCCCAGCATAGAGAAAATGGGAGAAGGACATGGCATCCCACTCCCGAAGCAATCCCCCAAACAATCAGCCATTGAAAACCCTGTGAATAGCAGAGAAGCACTAACAATAGTGTTTCTTCGCCTGTTGTATGTAGGGTCACTATGAGTCAGACACCGATTCGATGGCACCTAACAAAACAATAACAACAACAACAACATGTGTTTTTAGGAGTCACAACATTTACTGGATAGTGATTATATTAAATTCAAATTTAAGCTTTGACAAGAATAGCTTGTGTTATGTTCAGAGTATATCCGGAAGACAGCGTTGTTATATTCTGTGTCTGTTTAAGGTCTTTGCCCTGCTAGTATGGCCCAAAGGTGATCAGTTCTCAAAAACTCTCCATAAGCCATCCAGGAGTCAGAGGCATGGATTCTGAACTCAACTTTGCCAAAGTGGGATATGCAACTTTAGGCAAATTATTTTGCCTGAGGCTTACATTTGCCACAGGAATGCAGGGATTACATTGATTTTAATTACTCAAAGCAAAGATCCTTTAAAAGGCCTTGTACTAACTGACCTACTTGTCTATCAACCCACCACCCCAAACACCTCCTTGTTCTGACTGCCCAGTGTACAGGTCTCTTCTCAGGTCTTGAGCATGCCTTATTTCCTCCTACCACACAGCATTTGCCTCACATCTCTTCCCATCTGTGCAGTTTCCTTTCGTTAGGATTTTTTGCCTTTTTTGCTCACCTACTTAATTCCTAGTCGTCTTCCAGATGTTAATTCTTCTCATATTGTCATTGAATTGTGTACTAAATTTTAGAGCACCTTTTTAAAACATACATTCACTAGAGTGCTTCCAAATCAATGCTGTCACTCCTCCATGAGGACAGACACCAATGAAAGCTTACTCTCACCCTCAACTGGGATCCCACACATAGATGGCATTTTCATTTGTTAGAAAAACTCTGGCTGCAACAGACAATTCAACTCTAACGTCCTCAAACAAAAGAGTGATTTAGAATGCAAACGAAGGGCTGAATGTAGGCATCTTATAAAATGAGAGACAAATTCAAGGGTCATTTCTTCATATGCAAATATCCTTCTGGGAGCCAGACTTATGGTTCTTCTTTATGTCCTGAGTCACTGGTTGAGAGCCCTATAGGTTACTGCCCAGAGCTCATGAATGAAATTCCAGGTAGCAACAAGTGAGTCCAAGTTTTATCTTATTAGCCCAAGTGTGACATCATTTCACTTGAGAGCAAAACATGAGCCCAACTGTGCAAATGTATGCCCCTGGAAAAGTCAGAGGGCTCCTATGTGGGGATAATTGCACTGGCAGAGCTAAGTGAGGCCAATTTGCCTTGGGGAGAGCCCACTTTTTTTCCTTCCTGTGGTTTTCTCAGGTGCTAGGGAGAAAACACCTCTCCTACTTCTTAGATCAAGGAAAGGAAATCATGTTCTTTTCCTCTCTTGACTTGTATATCTCTTGCAATTATTTAAAATAACATTTTAAAAGCAGAAAAATTTACACATATTGATTCTCTGATTCTGAGATTTGGACCTGTCAGTAACCTGATCTCTGAGAACCTCCTTTCACCCATTCTTTCATTCAACACAGGCCCTGTCAAGGTCAGACAACCCCTAAATCTCTTCTGCCACTTTTTTCCCAATTTCAAGCCAAACCAAATTGGCTATTTATGACTATTAGTTCTAGGAACCTATTTGCTGTCTTCTCCACTGACTAAGCTTTGATTTCTCACTTGCATCTGTCAGCTCGTCATGCTCTGGGGGCTGGCGTGTTGCCATGCTGCTGAAAGCTATGCCACCAGTGTCTCAGATTCCAGCAGGGCCACTCATGGTGGACAGGCTTTAGCTGAGCTTCCAGACTAAGAAAGACTAGGGGGAAGTACCCAGCAGCCCACTCCCAAAACAATTAGCCACTGAAAACCCTATGAATAGCAAAGAAGCACTGTCAAATATAGTGCCAGAAAATGAGTAGCCAAGGCTGGAAGGCATTCGAAACACAACTAGGAAAGAGTTGCCTCCTCAACTTAGAGTCACCCTTAATGATTTGTTGTTGTTAGGTGCCGTCAAGTCGGTATCTGACTCATAGCGACCCTCATAGGGTTTTCAATGGCTGACTGTTTTTGGGATTGCCTTGGGAGTGGATTGCCAGGCCCTTCTCCCATTTTTACGGTGCTGGGAATTGAACTTGGGACCTCAGAGACTGCAGTGCAGCGCTCTACTCACTGAACTAAATCCCAACCCACCCTTAATGATAGGAATGGATTAAAACCCCTGAGCCCTCCTTTTGCTGATGTGACATGACTCAACATGAGAAGAAACAGAATGGCTACAACATTTGGTTCAAACATAAAAAGATCAGGGGCATGGCACAGTGTTGGGCAGCGCTTCATTCTGTTGTATATAGAATTGCTTTGAGTTAGATCTGACTTAACAGCACCCAACAATAGCAACAAGTTTTGATTTAACCTAATTTCTACCCAACAGATAATTGGGAGAAAGTCAAGATGGATTAAGAGTTAAGACAGAGGCTGGGCGAGGTGTTGCAGGCCTGTAATTGCAAGGACTCAGGAGGTGGGGCCAGGAGGATCATGATTTGGAGACCAGATACAGCCTACGTAACTTAACAAGACTCAGTCTCAAGATAAAAGATAAAAAAATGGGCTTGGGGTACAATCAGTGATAGAGCATTTCTAAACTATGTTTGAGGTCCTGTGTTCAGCCCCCCAATATTGCAAACAAAAAAAAAGAAAGAAAGAAAAAAAAGAAAAGAAAAAGAAAAAGAGCCAAGAGAGAAATTCTGAGATTCTATAGTTGAGAATGAATTTCATGTACAAGTCATTGTGAATGAAGCTATACTTCTAAATTATTTCCAAATTAACTTTACTCTTCTGAAGAATATTTCATTTTCTCTACAGAATTTCTACAAGATTTGTGGGACATTAAGCATTACAATCTCTAATTCAGAAGGGATGAACTGAGACTCATTAAATGGCAACACTCATGGTTAAAGATTCAGAGGGACAAGGAAAGAACACATCTAGTGGATGATGGGCAAACATATTTAACCAGCTGCTCTCAAGTGCTTGGATTTTACTCTGGCATTGTGGTAAGTACTTCAAATAATCTTTATATCATGTACACATGAGGCAAAAGAGGATTTCAGAGTTAAATAATTTGCTCATAATCACAGAATTAGTCACCATAGGAAGAGTTTCTTCCCTACTCCAAAGCCCACAATTCTTATTAATTTGATGTAATCTCATACAAGGATGGATAGCTGCTTTTTCAGTAAAATTTCCCATCTATTCATGCCAGAAGCCAAGATCTCCCATATTTTAGAGGTTGTGGATAAGACAAACAGGAAGAGCGAGCTTGCATGCAATTGAAATGGCAATTGAAAGGTTGCCAAAGAACATGATTTAGACACATAAAGATTTATTTTCTTCTCATCTTATTTACACTAGCATGTATTAAGTAGAAAAAGCAGCTTCTGTTTTATAGAAGGAAAAGAAAAGCACAGGAATTCAGTACTTTTCCAGGCCGAGTAATACATCTATATTTTCACTTCTGGGGGCTGTAAATCACTCACTCAATAGTTTTAACCAGTAAATACAACATGTTCTAGCAAAAATATAATGTTGCATATATTTGCTTAAAATTCATTGAACTGGACACTCTAAAGAATGCATAATTTTTCCAGTCACTCATTCAGTAAAAGACAGATACCTGCTACTCTCAAGGTACTACTGTTGTTGTTAGGTGCCATTGAGTTGGTGTGCAAATCATAGGGACCCTACTTACAACAAGCAAAACACTATTTTCAGTGCCTCTCTAATATTCATAGTGTATTCAATGGCTGATTGTTTTGGGGGAGTGGGTTGCCAGGTCCTTCTCCCAAGCCTACAGCAGCTGGTGTTCCCAGGCGGTCTCCCATCCAGGCACTAACCAGGCCCGACCCTGTCTAGCTTCCGCGATCTGATGGGATCAGATGCCACAGTGGTACAGCTGCAGGTATCAAGACACTGACCAGGTACTAAATACACAGTGCCAGGGCCTTCATCACCACACCATGCCAACTTCTCTTCCTTGCTTTTGTCCTCAGCAACTTAGCACAAGCCATGCCTAGGAAAAGGCATGAATTCACTCAGACCTGTCACAGCACTGAGGTAATTTCTCAGCTCCTAACCACTGTGTGATGCAGAAAAGGAAAACAGCAGCAGCATATGCTTCCAGAAGTTCCAGGGAGCAAGATGCAGTCAGACCAGGCCCAGAAAATAGGTTTACTTTTCTAGGCACGTCACAGGGTTTAAATGGTAACTAATAATCACATTCATCCATCCCAGGGCCTACAATTTACTGGGAATGCCTTTAGGGCAGAGGATGGGCTTGGATGTTTCTGCTGTAAACAAAGAGTCTAGGAAGAAAGAGGTCACACAGTCCTGTGGGACAGACAGCACCCAGGGAGGAGCACCCATGCCCACCCAGGCCAGGCTGCTACCTTCTCAACTCACAGGTGTTTTTTTTGTTTGTTTTGTTTTGTTTTGTTTTTTTCTGGTACTGGGTGTTGAACCCAGGACTTCACACTTGCATGCTCTGCAAGTTCTAGACCACTGAGCTGCCGCCTCCAGCCCTTTTTTTTTTTTTTAACTTTACTTTTTGAGACAGGGTCTCGCTGCAGACTGCCTCTGGTCTCAAATTTATGATCCTCCTTGCCTCTACCTCCCAAGCTGCTGAGATTATAGGTGTGTGCCACAGCGCCTGGCCATAGGTGATTTTTTAAGGGACAGGTTGCCCTATCTTTTTGAGAAATTATGTGTGAAATGTAATTAATTAGCAATATTAAATCAATTTATAAATTAAAATAGCAAATATGTATTGTATGACTAACCTTAAGGAAGAGGCAAGATGGTGGATTAGAAGCAAGTAGCATGTTCCAGCTTCTCAGCAGCTTGGAATCACAACAGCCAGACAACAGCTTCTCGGTGAGGTGGGTGACTGAGGGGACACTCTGAAGTTCAATATTGGACAGAGACTTGGAGAGCCCCAGAGACTCTGTCATTGGAACAGAGGGTGAGAAACAGTGCATCATCCCTGAGCCCTCAGTGGCCTAGCAACAGACAGAGGGGAGGGGTCCTGGAGAGAAAGAGGGAGAGGGAGAGACTCCGTGGGAGAACTGACCCAGAAACAGATGCAGAATGGAGAGGCAGGCCGACCTCAGCTGACCTAGGCGCTGCAGAGAAGCTGGCACCTGAGAAAGGGTCTGCGTTTCTCCACGTGAACGCATGGGGTTAGAACGGAGCCATCCTGAGAGGGTGGCCCTAGGGTGCTGCTTGTGGAAATGTAAGGTCCTACATTTTCTTTTCCCTTGAATTCACAGCAAGAACTGCCTAGCTGGTCCTAGGTGGCCAATTTGTACAACAGAACAAAACACTGCCCCACACCATGCAATGCCTGGCCCTATGTCCATGCTTCTGTGCTATTCATAGGGTTTTCAACGGATGATTGTTTCAAGTGTGGGCTGCCAAGACTTTCTCCCACTTCTGCAGTGCTGGGGATCAAACCTAGCACCTCAGCGTACAGAGCAGCTTTTTACCAATTGATCTAAATCCCAGCCCAAGGAAACCAAGCTTTTCCAACAATTTCTGGTTTCAAGTCACCCCCACTGACTGGCAAGCAACACACAAAAATGAAAGGGGTGAATATCTCCCAGCCCTTGCTTTCTCTAAGGGGCATCTAGCCCAAGAAGACACAGAAAGTGCAAATTGGCAGAGGGAGTGAATATCTACTCCTGCCCACACAACCACCCAAGCAAAGATAATACTTTGTTATTTTTTTTAACTTTCATGAAGACTTTAATTTTGTTTGGTTTGTTTTATACTCACTGATTGGTTGACCTTTCTTTTGTGTGTATGTGGACTTTGGGGTTTACCTCAGTTAGTAGAGCGCTGCTCTGCACTTTCTGAGGACCCAGGTTCAATCTCCAGCACTGCAAAAATGGAAGAGGGATGTGGCAGTCCACTCCAGAAAACCATACCAAAACAAGCAGCCATTGAAAACCCTGTGAGGGTCACTATGAGTCAAACCGCACTGAGTGACACTGAAAAACAACACACACACATACATACACATACATACACAGACATATTTACATGTATACATATATACATACATATACATACATACACACATATATACATATATACATACATATATACATATATATGTTATTGTTCAGTATCATATATATACACAGACATGCATATATATATATATATATATATATATATATATATATATATATACACACAGACATGCACCCATATATATATCCCAGAGACTCAGGAGGCTGAGGCTTGAAGATCATAGGTTCAAGGCCAGAGCCAGCTTGAGCAAATAAAAAAGACTCAGTATTAAGATAAAAAATAAACAAGAAGGTGGCTGTGCAGCTCAGGGGCAGAGTGTGCATATGCAAGACCCTAGATTCAACCCCCTAATACTGTAAAAAATGTGTGCATGTATATATTTATACATATTTTCTTTTTTCTTTTCACATGTTTTCTTTTTATTCTCTTCATTTTTTTCTGTTTGGTTGTTACTGTTTCTCTCTCTTCCTCCCCTTTTAATGGTCAAATTCTTTTATGCCCATTTTTTCTTTTTTCTTTCTTTCTTTCTTTTTTTTGTAATTATGGCTTTCACATTGTCTTTCTCTTGTTTTCCACCTTTTCATTTTTTGAATATTCTAACTTTTCATTTGCTTTCCCTTTCTCATTTCATTCTTCTTTCTTTCTTTTTTAAAAATCTTTTGAAACTTTCGTGCTTATATTATTTTCATTCCTGTTGTTATTTTTAGAGCTGGAGATGTTGTAGCTGGGATTTTGTTTCTGCTTTATTTCTGTACTTGGTTAACTATTATTTGTTGCTGTTATTGTCATTTGTTTTCCCCTGTCTATGAGGTGGTAAGGATTGAGCACAACACAAGTATGTTCTTACATGATCTGCCACTGAGCTGGATTCTCAGCTAAGAGTCAATTTGATCTACACACAATACTCCCTGCTCCAACTTCTGCAAAAACCTTAACTGAAAGAATAGGGAAAATAAAAACCCCAAGCATATGACCAAGATGCAAGTAAAAATGGTTAGGGGGCCCCTGAAGACTCTTCTCCTGGACAACTACCCCTAAAGCAACAGTAGAGAGAGACAACAAAAAGAGTGGATACTGAATTTGTGAGGATCCACAGCATCAGACACTCTCATCCCCCTTCATATCATACATTATTGACAACTGTAAAGGTAGGGCATACCCCATATACTTTTCTGGCTATAGTATATCTGTATGATCTACTAAAAGTATCTACCCTTGTGAGACCTGCAAAGAAACCAGGAACCTCAAGATCTGATTCAGTACAAGCTGTGTCAAAATAAACTAATCCAATTTACAGCTCTACCAACAACGTAAGAGTGCTCCCTTTTCCCCCACAACCTCACCAGCATTTGTTGTTATTTGTTTTATTGATCTTGGCCATTCTTACTGGTGTAAGGTGAAATCTCAGAGTTATTTTAATTTGCATTTAATTAATGGCTAGGGATATTGAGCATTTTTTCATGTGTTTCATGGCTTTACAGACCTTCATTTGAGAACTGTCTACTCAGTTCCTTTGCCCATTTGTGTATTGGGTTGTTTGGTTTGGGGGAGATTTTTTCTTGAGTTCTTTATAAATTCTAGTAATTAGACCTTTGATGTATAGGATGCAAAGATTTTTTTCCCATTCTGTGGGGGTTTCCTTGACTCTGTTAATTGTTTCTGTTGCTGTACAGAAGCTTTTTAATTTCATGTAATCCCATTTATCTATTCTTGTTGTAATTTCTTGAGCAATTGGAGTCCTGTTAAGGAAATAATTTCCTATGCCTATATGATGGAGTGTATTGCCTATCTTGTCTTCTATATGTTTTAAGGTTTCTGGTTTTATGTTGAGATCTTTTATCCATTTTGAGTTAACTCTTGTGTATATTGAGAGATGCAGGTCAGTTTTCATTTTTCTGCATGCGGATGACCATGTTTCCCAGCACCATTTATTGAAAAGGCTGTCCTTTTTCCAGTTTACTTGCTTTGCTCCTTTGTCAAAAATCACGTGTCTATAGTGTGTTGAGGTATTTCTGGGTCTTTTATTCTGTTCCAGATGTCTTTGGGCCTATTTTTGTGCCAGTACCAAGCTGTTTTTGCTACCACTGTCCTATAGTATAGCTTGAAGTCAGGGATTGTGATTCCACCTGTATTAGTTTTGCAGCTTGAGAGTGTTTTGGCTATATGTGGTCTTTTGTGGTTCCATATGAAGTTTTGGATCATTTTTGCTATTTCTGTAAAGTCAGTCAGTGGAATTTTAATGGGGATTGCATTAAGTCTATAGATTGCTTTTGGTAGGATAGCCATTTTTACTATATTAATTCTCCCTATCCAGAAGCAGGGGAGGACTTTCCATTTTTCAGTGTCCTCTGCTATTTCTTTCTTTAATGTTTTAAAATTTTCCTTGTAGGTATCTGAAGGGTCTTTGGTTAGATTTATTCCAAGGTATTTAATTTTCTGGTGGGCTATCATAAAAGGCATTTTTTCTGAAATTTCCTTTTCTTCCTGTTTGCAGTTGGTGTAAAGAAAAGCTATTGATTTTTATGTGTTGATTCTATAACCTGCCACTTTGCTGAAGGAGTTAATTAGTTCTAGAAGTTTTCTGGTTGAGGTTTTGGGGTCTTTCAAGTATAGGATCATATCGTCTGCAAATAAGGATAATTTGACCTCTTCCTTGCCAGTCTGTATCCCTTTGATTTCTTTCTCTTGTTTGATTGCCCTGGCCAGGACTTCAATTACTATGTTAAATAGAATAGGAGAGAGAGGACATCCTTGTCTTGTTCCAGATCTAAGAGGAAATGGTTTCAGTTTTTCTCCATTTAATATAATGTTGGCTGTAGGTTTGTCATAAATGGCTTTTATGAAATTAAGGTATTTGCCTGTTATACCTATCTTCTCCAGCGTTTTTATCATGAAAAGGTGTTGCACTTTGTCGAAGATCCAACCACTGTGGAAATCAATATGGAGGTATCTTAAAAAACTGAAAGTAGATCTACCATATGACCCAGCTATAATGCTATTGGGAATTTACCCGAAGGGAGATGGGTCTTCATACCACAGAGACACCTGCATCTCCATGTTCAATGCAGCACTTTTCACAATAGCAATGATATGCAATCAACCAGAGTACCCTTCAACATAAGAATGGATTAAAAAATTATGGTACACATACACAATGGAATACTACTCAGCAATAAAAAAAATGAAATAAGGCCATTCGCAGCAAAATGGATGGAATTAGAGAAAATTATTTTAAGTGAATGAACACAAGCTCAGAAAGAGAAACACCACATGTTCTCACTCATGTGGGAACTGAATCAAAGTTATAAGAAGGAAAAAATCCTATACAAAGGTCAGATCATAATAAAAAAAAAGCTAAGAATGGTGTTATTATAGATGGTCTAGAAAATGCATGTAATAATTCTGACAAGGTAAAAAGAAAGTTCACTGCAGGAAAAGTTTCTATCTTAAACAGAACTGGAACCCAAGCATATATAGAAAAATATTACCACACAAAGACAAGTAAATGGTAGAGAAGTCTTTGATGGGGGGGGTGGGATGGGAGGAAGCGTACAAGAGGGTAAGGGGGAACCTATATAAATAATATACAACAAAATGCATATATGGAAATGTCACAATGGAAAGCAAGTCAAAATGAATCACATTAAGGTATACATTAAAATTTCCAATAAAAAATAAACTAATCCCACTAAAGAACTAACAGGGAAGCTATACTATAAGATCCAATTAAAACTGTATTCAACACTTAATAACAATCAAATATTTTGGGACACATCATCAAACAAGACTATTCTCTAAAAAAGCTGTCACACAAAAGTAGAAAAGATATCCATCCCAGCGGATGCATAAATCTCAACATGGAAATACAAAAAATGAAAAGAATAAGGGAATGTGATGCTACAAAATCCATAATTCTCTAGTAACTCACTGCAAAGATATCAAAGTGGATGGGTTATCAGATAAAAAATTAAAAGAATGATTTTTAAAACTATCAATGAATTCTGAGAAAATATAGAAAATAATCAAATGAATTAAGGAAAACAAAGCAGGATATAAATGAGATGTGCAAAAAAAGAGAAATTTGGGGGAAAAATACAAATTTTGGTAATGGAGAGCTCAGTAAATCAAATAAAAAATTCAATGGAAAGCCTCACCAACACAGTGGATCTACCAGAAGAGATAATTTCTAATAAACAAAAAAGAAAGAATTATAAACAAAATATGCAAGACTTCTGGGAAACTATTAAAGGCAACACTTACATATTTTTGGTCATGGAAAAGGCATTGAGTTACAGGCTAGAGGCATAGAAAATCTATTCACTGAAGTAAAAGCAGAAAAATTTGCCAAATCTTGGGAAAGATATGAACATCCAGATACAGGAGGTATTTACAACCCCAAACAAACATGACTAATAAAGAACTTCCCCACTGGAGGCTATAGTTAAAATGCCAAGAGTACAGAACAAAGAAACAATATTAAAAGCTGCAAGAGAGAGTTCAAACTTATGAAGGCAAATCCATCAGAATAACAGCAAATATGTCCAAAAAAACCTCTAAAAACCAGGAGATAATGGAATGATATATTTTAAGCCCTGAAAGAAAGTAACTACCAACCTGGATTACTATATTCCAGAAAATTATTCTTCTGAATTGAAGGTGAAATAGACATTCCAAGATAGACATAAACTAAGAGAATTCATTATCACTGATCCAATATTGCAGTAGATACTTAAAGGAAAGCTGCACACAGAAAAAAAGATAAATGCAATGATAAGAACATGGGAAAAAAGTCTCACTGCAAGAATAGATGAGTAAATGAGAATTTGGAAAGAAGTAAGCATCAGAAAACCAACAAACTGACAATAATTAACACATATTATTCCATGGTGTTCTTGATTGTAAATGATCTTAATTCTCTGATTAAAAGAAATAGTCTGGCTGATTGGATTAAAAATAATCCAACTCTCTGCTGCCTGCAAGAAAACACATCTTACTGGCAAAGACATACTCAGCCTAAAAGTGAAAGGATGGAAAATGATATTCCAAGCAAATAGAATCTGGAAGCAAGCAAGAGTAGCTGTACTTATATCTAACAAAGCAGATTTTAAGACAAAATTAGTTAGAAAAAACAAAGAAGGTAATGACTTATTAATAAACAGAACAATACAACAAGAAGATATAACAATTTATGTGTGAATATATGTGTATATATTTATATGTAAATGTGTGCCTATATGTATATATACATATATACCATGGAGACAAAGGGATACTTAGTCCCCAATACAATAATAGTAAGTGACTTCAATACCTCATTCTCACCAATAGAAAGGTCATACAGACAAAAAATTATCAAGGAAACATTAGAATCAAAATACACTAAAGATCAAATTGTCTTAACAGTTATCTACTTAACAGTCATCTAATGTTTGGAATAGTCCTTCCAATAATTGCAGAATATACATTCTTTTCAGCAGCTAATAGAACTTTCTCCAAAATAGATCATATTTGAGGCCATAAAGAAAATCTTAACAAACACAAAAACCTGAATTTTCTTTGTATCTTGTCAAATCATAGTAGAATGAAACTAGAAATCAAAATCAAACAGAAACTTCAGAAACCTTATAAATACATAGAAATTGAACAATACTTTTGAACGATCAGTGGATTGTTGAAGAAATTGGAGGAAGTTTGAAAATAGCTACAATCAAATAAAAACGGACACACAACATATTAGAATCTATGGGGTATGGAAAAGGCAGTTCTAAGAGGGAAATTAATAGCTATGAGCACCTACATTAAAAGATCAGAGAGATCTCAACCAAACAACATAAAGATGCACATTAAGGTTTTAGAAAAACAAGAATAAGCCAAATTCCAAACCAACAGAATGAAAGAAATAATAAAGATCATAGATAAAGTTAATGAAATAGAGTCTAAAAGAATAATGCCAAGGATCAATGAAAAAGAGCTGGTTCTTTGAAAAGATTAACAAGATTGGCAAACTCTTAACCAAACTAACCAAATGAAAGAGAAAGAAGACTCAAATTAATAGAATTAGATACTAAAGGATGAATATTACAACAGACACTTCTGAAACTCAGAGGATCATTAAGAATTAATTTGAAAATTTATACTTTAATAAATTGGAAAATCTAGAAGAAATGGATAAATGTATAGACAGTTATGACCTACATAAAATAATCCAAGAGGATATAAGAGGCCTAATTGTATTAATGTTCTGGGATTTAGCTCAGTTGGTAGAGCACTGCGCTGCAGTCTCTGAGGTCCCAAGTTCAATTCCCAGCACCGCAAAATGGGAGAAGGGCCTGGCAATCCACTCCCAAAGCAATCCCGATACAGTCACCATTGAAAACCCTATGAGGGTCGCTATGAGTTGGATACCGACTCGATGGCACCTAACAACAACAACAACAACAATTGTATTAATAATGCTGAGATTGAAGCAGTAGTAAAAAGTTTCCCAACAGAGTAGAACCTAGGACCAGATGGATTTACTGCTGAATTTTATCAGATCTCTAAAGAACTAGCACCAATGTTTCTCAAATAACTCCATAAAACAGAAAGGTGGGGATTGCTTCCCAACTCAGTCTAAGAAGCCAGTATTACTCTGACAACAAAAGCAGATGACACAACAAGAAAGAAAACTATGAACCAATATCCTTAATGAACATAGATCCAAAAATCTTCAAACACTTGCAAACTTAATACAACAACACATTTAAAAATATCATGCACCATGTTCAAGTTTGTTTCATTCCAGGGATGCAAGGATGGCTCAACATATGTGAATTAACAAATGTAATACAGCATATAAATAATATTAAGGACAGAAATCTCATTATAATAGGCACTTATAAACTGCCTTTGCTGGTAAGCATTGACTCCTCACTTAGACCCACAAGTGTCCTGTTCCAGACCCACAAGAGGCACCCGAAGATCTCTGACTAACCAACATCTCTTTTTGACAAGGGATTGCAAATAGCCCTCCAGAAAATATAATAACAACCAAACTGAGATCACGTTCTGAGAACTGCTTAATTATGCATATCTCTTGCCCCTGCCCCAATTCTTCCTTTGCTTAAATGGAAAGCTCTCATCAGTTCCCTGAAGACAGACTTGGAGTCAGAGGACTCCTTTATTGGTTCCTTTTCCCAATGTGCACATTGATTAAATCTCCCTTCTCAGCTTTTCACTTACCTCTTTAATTGGCATATTGACATGAGTGGCTGAACTTAATTCTAGACACCAGGGCTTTGCCCTAAAATCTGGGAACAACATAATCATCCCAATAGATGCAGAAAAAAGCATTTGTCATCCCAATAGATGCAGGAAAAACATTCCTACATTATGAAACCCCTGAAGGAACTAGGTTTATAAGGATTATACCTCAACATAATACAGGCTACATATGACAAACCTATAACCAACAAAAACCAAAATTATTTCCTTTAAAATTAGCAATGAAGCTGGGTGGCATGGCACATGCCTGTAATCCCAGTCACTCCAGAGGCTGAGGCACACTTTTTGTATTATACATATAAAACAGAATGTTAATCATTTAATACATAAAATAAAAATGCTATATTCTATTAGTGGAATTGCTGGCCTATAGTACCAATATGTGCTTGATTTTAAAACAAAATTCGAATACCAGGCACCTCGTGCATACCTAGAATCCCACCAAAGTGGGAGGCTGAGGCAGGAGAATCACAAATTCAAGGCCAGAGGCAGCCTCACAACTTAAGGAACCTTGTCCCAAAATTAAAACAAAAATAATTTTAAAAGGAGGTAGGGGTGCATCTCAGAGTGCATGCCTAGTATGCACAAGACCCTGGGTATAATCCCAAATCCTGCCAAGACCTGCCAGGATATACATCCGTGTGTGTGTGTGTGTGTGTGTGTGTGTGTGTGTGTGTGTGTGTGTACACATACCAGCATGAGATAAGGATTCCATTCTCACTGCTCTTAGTCAATGTAGTAACTGAATTTCAGGGAAATAAGGAAAAGAAAAAAAAGAGATTAAAAAAGGAAAAAAAAAGTCAAATTATCCCTATATGTGGATGATATGATCATATACTTAGCAGACTATACCAAAAGACTCTTAGACCTGATAAACAAAGTCAGCAAAGTAGCAAGATACAATACCAACATACCAAAAATAGCAGTTTTTATACATTAATAACCAACCACTGAGAAGGAAATCAGAAGTATGCAATTTACAATAGGCTCAAAAAGATACAATAGGCTCAAAAAAATACCTAGGAGTAACCTTTACCAAGGAGATGAAAGACTTCAATGATGAAAATTATAGAACACTGAAGAAAGAAAATCGAGAAGGCACTAAAAAATGGAAATACTTTCCATGTTCATAGATTGGCAGAATTGATAATGCTAACATGAACATATTACCAAAAGTGGTCTACAGATTCAATAAAATTTCCACACAAATCCCAATGGCATCCTTCACAAAACTAGAATAAATAATACTAAAGTTCACATGGAAGCAAAAAAGACCCCAAATTGCCAAAGCAATCTTGAGCAAAAGGAGGAAAGCTGAAGGTATTAAAATACCCTGCTTCAAGTTATACTACAGAGTCATAGTAACTAAAACAGCATGGTACTGGCATGAAAACAGAAACACAGGCCAATAGAATAGAACATCGGACCCAGAAATAAGTCATGCAGTTATGCCATCAGATTCTCAACAAAGTTGTCAAAAACATATGCTGAATAAAAGATAGCTTCTTTATTTGAAAAAATGATCTTGGAAGGGGTGGAGATGTAGCTCAGTGGTAGAGCACTTGCCTAATATGTCCAAAGCCCTGAGTCCTATACCTAGTACTGCATAAACAAATAAATAAAATAAATAAATAAATATGTAAGCACTTAGAAACCTGTATATCCACATGGAAGAGACTGAAACTAAGTCCTTACTCCTCAGTCTCTTAAAAGAAATCAAATCAAAATGGATCAAAGACCTTAATGTAAGAACTGAATCCTGAAACTTACTAGAGGAAAACATAGGAGAAACACTTTAAGATATAGACATAGACAATGACTTTCTGAATAGGACTCCAATAGCTCAGCAAATAATAGCAAGGACTGCTTCATTGGATTACATCAAATTAAAAGATTTCTGCTCAGCAAAAGGAACAACTAATACAGTGAAAACACAGCCTTCAGAATGGGAGAAAATCTTTGCCAGCTATTCATCTGACAAGAAATTAGTATCCAGAATATATAACTATTAAAAAAAAAAACCAGACACACATCAAAAGAGCAAAAATACTCCAATCAATAAATGGGCAAGTGAACTGAACTTTTCAAAAGATGAAGTATGATTGGCCATTAAATAAATAAAAAATGTTCAAATCTTTAGCCACCAGGGAAATGCAAATCAAAACTACATTGAGAGTCCATCTCACCCCAGGCAGAATGGCTAGCATCAACAAAACAAACAAATGCCAGTGAGAATGTTGTTGTTGTTAGGTACTGCCAAATTGGTGTCCGACTCATAGCGACCCTTTGGACAACAGGCAAAACAGTATTAGTGCTTCTCTGCTATTCATAGGGTTTTCAATGGCAGATTGTTTTTTGGGGAGTGGATTGCCGGGTCCTTCTCCCAAGCCTACAGCACCTGGTGTTCCCAGGTGGTCACCCACCTAAGTACTAACCAGGCCCAACCCTGCTTAGCTTCGAAGATCTGATGGGATGGGATGCCACAGTGGTACAGCTGAAGGCAGTCAGAGCAGCTGAACAGGTTTAAACAAGAACACATATGAAGTGCCTAGCATGATGCTTGGCACAAGTAAGTAGCCAGTAAATCAATTTCATTGGCATCCAAAGGGATAAATTTTGTGATTCTGTTTAGTTCCTGAAGACAGAGAAGAAGGAATGTGTATACTGCATGAATGATTGCACTTGGTAACTCCACTGCTTTTTCTTACCTACCTGTTATTCTTCTTTTGCTTAGAACATCCAGTAAATGCACCAGGTAAACTCTATACTTATGTAATCACAGATGGCATTGGAATAGATGTTCATTTGTAAAGGCTGTACTAGATTATCATTAGATTTGTTTGGGGGTTGTTTTGTTTTTCCTATATCAATATGTTGCTTGGGAGATAAGACAAATTCCTATCAGTGACAGTAGCATCACGAGTCTTTCCAGGTTACAGAGGGAAGAAAAGGAAAGAAAGCAACATAGGAGAGCTCCAGGCAAGAAGGGCCATGTGTTTTGGGAAAAGGCTCACCAGGGTAGTGCAGTCTTCTTCCCTCAGGATGAGGTATACAATGCTCTCACTCCGTGACTGCTTTGACACTCCCGGTACTGCTCCAGTGGTTCCTAAAAGTTGTCCAGGGGCAGTGCTGTTCCACCCCACTTTTCACAACCTGGAATGAAGTTGGGGAAATAATGACATCATTAAACTAAATATTCCCTTTTAATCAGTATCCTGCATTCTGAGTTTAACACTCTACATTTGGGCGGTTAGCAATATCATTTCTCTTCTAAAAATCATAGCTACTGTAGATACCACTATGTTTTGTTTTGTTGTTTAAATCTTTAACTTGGGGTAGAGTGTCTGGTTCTTCCAGGTTAAGGATTCTTTTATTTTCCCTTTTAAAATTTCACTCATGAAACCCAAATACATGGGGAATAGTGACCTAACCCAATATCTTAAATGGCATAATGAATAGATATGCTCTGGTAAAGTACCAAGTCCCATTCAAGTGCCAACATTATCAGCAATGCCCTTGACTATTAGCAACATTATTACAAGATCCTCACCAGCCGTTAATAGATATTGTCGCTTGTCAAACAGGTTTATCTTTAAGAATTTGGACTCTACTTCTATGTTCATAGAATGGTATTGTTGACTCCTGGTTGTTAATCATCATGAGAGGGTAAGAGGGAAGCTAACGAGCAATATACAATGAAATGCATATATGGAAATTCATAATGAGACCCACTATATGGTATATTAAAAATTACTAATAAAAAGCTAAATAAATAAATAAATAAATGAAAGAGAAAGAAAAAAAAAAGAAACTAGTATTAGCCTTTGCTGAAGACAAGACTCCATACCTTCTGACTGTGACTTGATGACAACTGTTGACTAAGATGCCAGATGAGCCCCCTCGTTTTTATATGTACATTGTTGTTGTTGTTAGGTGCTGTTGAGTTGGACCCGACTCATAGCTACCCTATGTACAACAGAACAAAACACTACCCAACTCTATGCCATGCACATGGTCTTTTTATGTTTGAGCCCATTGTTGTAGCCACTGTGTTTCTTCTCATTTTGAGTCATGCCACATTAGCTACTGGAGGTCCCAGGGGCTTTAATCCATTTCTTTCATTAAGGGTGATTCCACTTTGAGGAGGCAACTCTTCTCCAGTGGTCTCTTGAGTGCCTTCCAACCTGGGGGACTCATTTTCTGGCACTATGTTTGAACATTTTTTTTCTGCTATTCATAGGGTTTTCAATGGCTAATTGCTTTGAGGGTGGGCTGCCAGGTCCTTCTCCCTAGTCTGTCTTAGTCAGGAAGCTCAGCTGAATCCTGGGTGACTCTGCTAGTATCTGAAATACTGGTGGCATAGCTTTCAGCATCACAGCAACACACAAGTTCCCACAGCACAAGCTGACAGACATGGGGGATATACTTACATGTATACATATAACTTAAAAGGAGAAAAGTACTGCACTATTGTCAAAACTTCTACCATTTCTCAGAACAACTATTTGCAGCCTTGATTCAAGGACCTAGTTGCTGCCTGACTTGAAGCAGTTTCTTTCATATGCTATGATCCAGAAAATGAAGTTGAAATAGATGATCCTTAAGGTTCCACTGAACTCTGAAAGTCCCGGAATAATGGACTCTCACTTATCAAATATACATTGCAGGCCAGGTATCATTTAAGTCAGGACTTCAAATTTCCAAAAAATTGGGTTCAGGTTGGGGTAGAGTTTTCATATTAAAATTTAGAGGGCTCAGGTTCAGTTTCAGTTGGGTTTAAATTTTTAATCCCATGTGCAGATAAATAACATTTTTCAATTTTTTTCCTAGTTTTAAATGTTGTTAGGTGCCAGTGAGTTGTGTATGACTCATAGAAACCCTATATACAACATATTGAAACACTACCTGACACTTTGCCATGCCTGGTACTATTGTCAGTGCTTCTCTGCTATTCATAGGGTTTTCAATAGCTAATAGAGGAATGGGCCACCAGCTCTGTCTCCCAACCCTACAGCACCCAGTATTACCAGGCAGTCTCCCATCCAAGGAATAACCCTGCTTAGCTTCCAAGATCTGATGGGATTGCATGCCAGAGTGGTATGGTTGTTGACCAATTTTTAAGTAGCTAATGATAAAAAGGGGTTGGGGTTTAACTCAACTGGTAGAGTGCTGCTCTGCACTCTCTAAGGCCCTGGGTTTGATCTCCAGCACTGCAAAAATGGGAGGATGTTATAACCCACTCCTGAACAATGCCTAAACTATCAGCCATTGAAAACCCTATGAATAGGAGAGAACCACTGACAATAGTGCCGGGAATTGCACAGCGTCAGGGAGTGATTCATTTTGTTAAATATAGGGTCATTATAAGCCAGTCCACTCAACAGCACCTAACAAAGACAACAGTGATTAAACAACAACAACAACAACAACAAAACACATTGAAAGCTAAACCTGAACACAATTTTTCACTTGGTTTGTGTTCAGAAAAAAATTTTTAAATACTTGAACCAGAATGGGTTCAGGGTTCAGATTTGGGTTTGATTTGAAGCCCTGCTATCTACATATGGGATTCAAACCAGAACCTGAACCTAACCCAAACCCCATAAATTTTAACATATTGAACCTGTACCTGTACTTGGGCCCAGTTTTTCATGGGTTTGGAGCCTTGATTTAAATGTTTCCAATGAACACCTCGGGCTGGGATGTAGCTCAGTTGGTAGAGTGCTGCGCTGCAGTCTCTGAGGTCCCGAGTTCAATTCCCAGCACTGCAAAAATGGGAGAAGGACCTGGCAATCCACTCCCAAGGCAATCCCGAAACAGTCAGCCATTGAAAACCCTCTGAGGGTCACTATGAGTCGGATACCGACTTGACAGCACCTAACAACAACAACAACAACATGAACACCTCATGTAATCCTCTCATCCACCCTATGAAGTGGCTATGTTGTAATTGGCTCCATCTACAACTGAATCCCAAGAGAAGGTAAATATATTTTTAAGACTTTTTGCTAGTTAAGTGTCAAAGTATAAATTCAAACCAGTGTTTGTCTTATTCTAAATTTGGAAGCCTGAAATGCTGTTGCAGATTATTTTCACCGGATTTGGTAACAAGCTAATAGTAATGATTTCCATGTGTGTAAAATGGGGATAATAGGTATGATAAAATGTGTAATACTGCACCTGGTACAATAGTCATTACTGTGCAAAATACTGTTAAAAACAAGCACAGGTGTGCATGGGAAGCAATGCACAGGAAAGGGAGGGAAAAAGAGAAGCAAACATTGTGTCTCCTTCAGCCCTCTGTCCAAATTCTGCTATGATTTCTTTGATCCATTCTTTTTCCCATTCACCTAATCGCTCATTTCCACTGAATCTTAAAAAGAACACTTTAAAAAGAACATTGGTTGGGAGTCTAATCAATGGATTCCAGAACAGAGCAGTTGAAAGGGTGAGCATAGATATTAGGATGTTTGGAGTTCAAGTCAAGATCCGCCATTTAGTACCTTTGTCACCTTGAGCATGATATTGAAACTCTCCAAGCTAAAATTTGCAAAATGAGGACAATAAGGCTTTTAGATGACAATCCACATAAGGAATTTAGCATCATGCCAAGGACATAGTTAAGTAATTGGCAGGTGCTGAGTCTAAACTCTGACAATGTACCAGCTGTGTGACTTTCATGCAGGACTTCTCCATCCCAAATTTTCTCACAAGTAAAATGTTAATAATAATAATGATATGGCTACCATAAGAGTTATTGTGAAGATTAAATTAAATACTACATATACAACAAATGCTTAAAATGGTGCTTATTATTGAATTACTTGTGATTTTTGATATTAACATCATCCCTATTATAAAGATCTTGACCAAGTGACTTGGCCAAGTCACTCATTTTTTCCCTCTCTCTTTCTCTCTGACACACACACACATTTACATGCACATGCGCGAGCGTGCACACACACACACACACACACACACACACACACACACACACACAACTTACTTCTACTTCTAGAACAGGAAAGTGAGAAGGTTTGGTTTACCTCTAACCCATTGGTAAGGGAAAGAGTTGCACACTAGGGTTCTAGGGTTCTAGGCATGACTGAACTCGGCAGATGAGACACACTGCAGTATATCAGTCACAAGTACTCAACCATCTAGAGGAGGATCTCAATTCTGCACAGAGCCACATCGGGGCTGTGCTCAGGAGCACAGAGAACAGACAGAGCAAGAGGATAATGTGTCCCACCTCCTGGGTGAGATGACCAGCTTGTGTGACTGACCCCGCAGCCTGTTAGGGAGGCTGAGAACCAGGGAGGATACTGCTGGTACAGCTGACAGGGAAACTGGGCAGGGGCCATATTTGGGAAGAGCAGAGCAACTCATAAGGTTAGGCCTTTGGAGCTTGACAAGGTTCAAAGATTCCAAAGGCTGATGGAGCATTTATCCAGCATGCATGAAGCTCCAGGTTCGGTCCCCCGCACCACAATTGGGGAAGAAAAAAGAAAGAAAAAGATGTCAAGGAAACACAAAAATACCAGCCTTCATATATAGTGCATCTCATCTCTAAGCACCTATCTAGCTCCAGGATCCTGGAATTCCAAGGTTTCTTTGCCACATCTCCACTCCCACCTCTCCCAAGGCTCATGTCTTCACTATTTCATTTCAGATCTCTGTCCAGCATGGAGGCATTTTGTGTTTACAGTTGTTTAAAGAAAACCAGGAAGTACTTTTGCTGCTCTCCCCACTGCCCAATCAAGAGGAAGTGAGAACATCCTGGGGTGCCATTGGGATTGCAGTATATCCCTAGGGAGCACAGAGGCAGGTTGAAAGATCCCAGAACATGACTTTGCAGGGCACTGCTCACCCAATACCCCCAACCCCCATGCCTTCCATTGCTCCTTAAAATATGGAATCATTTTCACTTATTGGTTCAGTTTTGAGGAATGAGTTTTTGGCAAACCTGCTTTTTAAGACTGAGGGATCTGTGTCCCTCTCACCAATGTCAAGTTAGGAAGCACACTTTTTCCTCCACAGCATGCATAGAGGGGCTGTTAGTACACCTGTGACATTACCTGGTAGTTTGACATTGCCTGGGACCATTTGGAAATTACTTCCTGATTTCTTCCAGTTCTATTTGGAGGATCTGGTCCTTGGAATCAGCTGGGAGAAGCTGGCAGTGTTGTAGATTAACTCACTCTCTTTGTCCTGTGTTTTCTCCTTCCTAGTTCTCTTTTGGCTCCAGAGGACATAAGGAAGGGTCACGTGGTTGCCCTCTTCCCAGGTATTTTAGCCTTTTCTCTATCTCTGAGTGGTTTGCCTTACTGAAGCCTGCTACTATAACCCCTCATCAAATGAGGAAACCGAGGCCCTGTCCATGGGGCTCATCACACGTACTCAATGACAAGGGTGCTTAAACACCAAGTGGCAAGCCAAATATTTACAGTAATTTCTACTTTGGACCATGAGACTCTCTGATAAGAGGTGAGAGCTATTATTCCCATTCTATTCCTGATAAGGCTAGGGTACCAGAGTCAAGTGATCGTCCCCAGATGGGAAATGGTTGGCTGATTTCTTTGAATCTTCATAACTTTTCTCCTTTCTTACAGCAACCATCAGGTGGCTACTTCTGACTTCATCTCTGATTCCCTTGCAGAACTATGGCTTTAGTAGGACTGAGCAGAAGCTTATTGGTGCAAGTAGAATTGGGTCTCCCTAAAAGATAGGTGAAAGTCCTAACCCTTGGTACCTGTGAACAGGAGGGCAAAAGGAGAGAGGGTCATTGCAGATACAAATGTAGACAAGGTCATCATGGAGTCCCTGAGCCCTTCATCCAATATGACTGATGTCCTTATAAGAAGAGACAAGGCTCATAAACAGAGAAAGAAAGAAAGGAGAATGCCACACAAAGACAAGGACATGCAGAGGAAACATGGCCAAGTGATGACAGGTGGAGGCTGGAGTTACATAGCAGCAAGCCCGGAAGCACTAAGGACAGACAGTAACAACCAGGAGCAAGCAGAGCAGGCTGATTTGGGCCTCTGTGTCTCCAGAAAGGTGGTTGTTGTTGTTGTTGTTGTTGTTGTTGTTGCTGTTGTTGTTGTTAGGTGCCATCAGGTTGGTATCTGGCTCATAGTGGCCCTACATAGAACAGATGAAACACTGTTGTTACTGCTTCTCTACTATTCCTAGGGTTTTCAATGGCAGATTGTTTGGGGGAGTGGGTTGTCCCCCCAGAGGGTGGGAGGATGAAATTCTGTTGCTATAGGCCACCAGTTTGTGGTTGTTTGTCATGGGAAGCCTGAGGACACGAATATACTTGTCGATGTATCTTAAAGTTTCTTGATGATGCTATTGGCCATTTTGAAATGGTTGTGAAGGCTGCTCCCCCGTATCCCAGCTCTGAGCCTCCTCCTAAGCCCTTCTCCTGATCCCTGTGGCTAGCAGAAGCAACTCCTCTCAGCTGTCAGCTGGAGTCACACTCCTGAGAAACCTTCCCTGGCCCTCCGGAGGAAATGCACAGAAGGGGTGTGTCCCTGGCACATCATCAGGGACAGGGCCCACAGAAAGCTGCTTCACAAGGAAGGCAAACTCTCAAAAGGTCCACGTATTGGGAAAAGTAAGCCCGTGTTAAGAAGAAAGGAAACATCCACCACCTATCCTTTCAGAAACTTCCCAATTCTGTTCAAACACTTTTGACAATTATTCTGTTTTTTTTTTAAGTGTATGTGGGATGCGTTTGTGACCTTCCAGGAGTCATAAGTTTATTAAACCCCACCTGGAGTTTCTTGATTGCTTCCTTCATGGCCTGTCATCTGTATTTGACTCCTAGCTCCTGGGGCAAGGCCCAGTCTGGCTTCTTCTCTGCTGTCCTAGTGATAGTGACACAAGAGGCCCTTCATTTGAGGACAAAGGAGGGAAGGGAATGAAAGAATAAGAGATAAAGACTCTGTGTAGCAACTGTCAGAGACACTGATTACCATGGAACCAGTGAAGAGGGTGAAAGTTGATAATGCTAGAAATGGCTTCACAACACAATATCTCGGGGTCAGTGTTTTAGACCCTAGCAGACACTAAATTCACAGAGAAACCCAGAAGTCGAAGCTCTACTTCTTGTCCCTGCCTTTGGGAGACTGAAATGACCCTTTTTAGCTTGCAGCAGCATGTGAGGGTCACTAGCTGGTACTTTATCCTTGCACTACTTCTGATTCTGTTAACATAGTTAAAGACTGAGGTAGGGCAGGAAAAAAAGGAGAAGCAGTGGCCTGTTTTCAGGGCAGACAGTGAGTTCCCAACACCAGGTGCTAAATGAGGTGGAGACACACATAGTGTCTGCAATGATGCCACCAGGCATTCTGCTGCCACACGTTTGAGCTCTTTCCTACACTTCAACTTTAAAAAGCCAACTCAGCGATTGAATTTTAAAAAGTCAAACCAGGCAGGGATAGTTGGTAGGCCCAGCACGGTCAGGATTTATATGGGCAATATGTTTGTCAACATTGGTAAGAAAAAGTGCAGCTTCCAATGCAGGCAGTTATTTAAGACTCCCCCACCCCACATTGGCCTTGTAGAACCTTCTAGAAAAGGATTATAGCTGTAGGTGAATATTTGCTAAGAGGACACTTCCTGTTTGCCTCCATTGAGTGCGATGAGACAGGTGGAGAGGATAAATGCAAAAACCTCTCATAGTTCTTCTAGCCAATACAAAAAGATCATCCAGCCAGTGTCTTACTGTGGCCTGGATCAGTAAAGCAGGACCTGTGGCACAGCTAGGGAGTGTGGGCCTACCAAGACAGGGGTCCCACTAAAGCAGACCAGTCAACTACTTTGACAAAAAGAATAAGACCAGTGTTTCTGAAACTTGGATGTGTGTAAGAATGAACTGGAGATCTTTTTAAAATGCAGATTCTAATTCAACAGTCCAAGATAACAACCTGGATTCTACATTTCTAAGAAGTTCCCAGGCACCAGTCTGCAGATGACACCTGGCATAACAGGGAATTATACATATAGCAAGTTCTCACTTGCAAGAGGCTTCACAGTAAGATTATTTTACATACAAATGTACATTATGCACATTTTCTTCTTTAACTAATATAATGCACATTTTACTACCATAATTCATCTTTTCAAAGAAATGTAACTTTTCTGCCTTTTAACATCTCTGAAATGAGGATGTGCTTTGCAATCTGTAGTGCTTTATAATCCCTGTCATCCACACTAGGTTTGGCTTGTGCCAGAGTTTTCATCACTTAGACCAATGGAAACATCAAAAACTAAATGCAGGGTGTCAGTGACTTCAAAGAAAGTCCTTAAGGACAGGGAAAAATACTCTTTCAACCACAGGAGACATGTGGTGGGGGTACTGAAGAAAGATGAATATGTTTCTCAACATTCCTGAAGCCCTCTTCACAAGGTGGCTTGTTCCATTGTAACTTGAAAGTCACTGTCAGAGCCCAGCACCTATGTCTTTAATTCCTGAATAGAATATTTTTTAAAATGCATGATCCTGATTGATCTTGGCAGAGGAGCGAATATTCTCATTTGGTAAGAATGGGCATTTATGGCCAAGTTAAAAGTGAGTCATGAGAGTTAGTTTTGGAATGTGAAGTTCTATACATAATTTAATAAGGACATCATGTTTGGGAGAGTGGGAGGTCAACAAAAAAAACCCGAAAACCCTCCACTAAATAGACTGACACAGTGTCTGCAACAATTGGCTTAAACATAAATAAGATCATATGCTTGGCACAGAAGCGGGGAGTGTTACATTCTGCTGTACATAGGGTGACTATGAGTCAGACCTGACTTGACGGCACACGACAACAATAACAATAACATTTGCTTTTTACATATGTTTAAGAGTAATGTAGAAAAATAATGTCTCCAAATAATGAATCTAAAGTGTATATACAGATATTCCTTGGGGCGTAGCTCAGTGGAAAAATATAGAGTGTGTGCTTAGTGCACATGATATGCTGGGTTCAAACTTCATCATCAAAATAAAGTAAAATAAAATAAAATGATACAGACAAAATGGTAAGAGAGCAATATGTCACCATTTAATTGGCAGCATTTTTACTTCTATAGCATTTATAAAGTGATGTTACCTTGTACAATGTATGGCATCTTAGAGCATCTTAGATTTCATTAAATGTAGTAAAAAACAATTGCTACTACTGAGTGCCTATGTAGCAGACAGAACCCCAAAATACTAATCATCAGATAAGCTTTCAGATCAGTAACACTATGATACCCCTACATGATAAGAGCTCAATAAATTTTCATTGAATAGCTTTTTCCTTCCTTCCATCCTTCTTTCCTTCCTTCCTTTCTTCTTTCTTTCTTTCTCTTTATTTTTCTCTTTCTTTCTCTTCCTTCCTTCCTTCACGTTGGGGAAAGCTGGACTTGAACCCATGACCCTCTGTATTGTGTGTTGCAACTGGGTGCCCCAACACTGTACCCTGTGAGAGACTGAAGCCAGGGAACAGAGTATCACCCACAGGAGGATAAAACAGGGGAGGTTTATTTATAGGGATAGGGAAGGGGTAGATGGTAGAAGACTAAGGCAGGGAAGGGAGATGGGGGAGGAAGGCACTCAGCTGGTATCCCTGCCACTCGGGCAGGGACTCCCAAATGTCATTGCTCGTCCAGTCCAGTCTGCAGTCTTCACCACTTTGGAGGCCCTGAGCTTGACTCTCCGAGGCTTGCCTCTCAAAGCAGTCTATCTGTTGGTTGAAGAGAAGGTGAAGATCTGGAGGATGCAGGCAGGCAGATAGAGATGAGGATGGAAGCAGGTCAGTTGAAGGATGAAGGCAGGCTAAGGGCAAGCTAAAGGCTAGGTGGGTCAGGCAAGTGTAGGCCTCTGGTCCTTACGGGATCAGAGGACAGATTGAGCCCTCCTTAGGTGGTGTTCAAGTAGAGCTATTGGGCTTTGGGGTCTTTTATCCCCTTAAGCCAGCTGTCATCCAACTGTCAAGGAATGATAGTTGGCCAATCAGGGAAGGGATCATGGGTGGCACAAAGGCAAGGGCTTAACCAATGAGGAGGCAGGTGGGGCTCAGCCAATCAGGCCTTGAGGAAACCTGGGCTGACAAGTGTCATTTTGGCTCACTTGATGGGAGGAGGGAAGAGTAAGGTGCCTGGATGTAGGGCAAGGGTCGGTTGCCTTGGATGATAGAGGTCAGTCCTCCAGGAGGACTAGAAGGGCTCCTGGGACCCACCATGTTTGGGTACTCTCTATCCCCTCAGGAAATCTATAATACCTTCATTCCTCTCTCTCTGTGTCTCTCTCTTTCTGTCTCTGTCTCTCTCTCTCTCTCTTTCTTCTTTCTCCTTCCTTCCTTCCTTCCTTCCTTCTTTCTTTTTTTCTTGATTGTATAGAAAAAGAGACTAAGGCATCAGAATGTGTAACTTTCTGGTTCAAGGTTATGTTGATAAATTTCATCCCTCACATGTTAAATAAGCCATGGCTGAGTAGAACTGACATCCAAGTAGCCTTTCTGTAACAGAAGCATCTTCATGACTGTTCTCAATTTGGGGTGTACCTACCTGCTGTCTTCTAGGTATGTTTGGATTCATGATTTATGCTTGTGTTGCGGTCATTATGTAGGACAGGTGTTGAATTTGCTCATCACAAGCCAAATAAGACTAGCACTCTTATTTCTGCATTATTGAAGACTGTCTACCTGTACTAATATTATTTGGCTTTATGTTATTTGTATTTTTATGTTATTTTTCTATATTACTTCTATTGGTTTTGTGTTATTGATAAAATGATCTTGTTCATTTCTATTTCTACTCAATGTGTAATTTAATGTTCTACAAAAACTAAATGGGAGGACAAGAAGGGAAGAAGAATGATAGAGAGAGAGGTTGTTTAAATTATAATTATGGAGATCTAGTGGACAGAGGTGACATCTAATTTAGCTTTACTACAATAGACTCAGAGTTGAAAGACTGTGAAATCATTGAATTTTGATTTTCTAGCTAGTCTTTATAGCAAATGCCCATCAGTCACAACTCAATAATCCAGTGTCAGGAATGGCCCACCAATATGCACATTCAGGACAATGTGAATCACTAAAAACTAACCCGTTAGTCATACTGCATGCTTACCTGCTTTCTGCACTCTCTGAATCCCAGTTTCACCATCTTCTATATGGCAACTTTCCATAATAATCTTCTGCTCGTTTCTCACTTGAAATACTTCCTAGGCCCTTCACTGCATGTCCTCTCTGATGCTATTAGGGTCTTCTTGATGTAGGGAGCCCAAACTCAGTGCACCAACTCAAAATGGACTCAGCAGCTAAGAACAGACCAGGAGCATCACTCTCATGGTGGGGTCGATATTTCCAGCCTTACATTATGCAAGACTTGTTCAGTATCATGTTCAACACACTTGCTTTTCACTCATTTTGCTCCCAATAAATTTGACAAACAAAAGTGCTGTACACTGTGGCTTAAAGATGATGGCTATTACATGACCTGCTGCATTTGAATCTCCTCTCCAGCACTTACTGGATGTGACATAGACCAATGACTTTTAAACATTCATGTATATATAAATGATCTGAGGGACTTGTGAAGATACAAATTATGACTCAGTAGGTCTGATGCAGGGTCTGATTCTGCACTTCTTACAAGTGCCCAAGTTATACTGATGCTACAGGTCTGCACCACTCTGTGAGAGCCACTTACCTCAACTAGAACAAATTAGACTTTAGCTTCATATGAGAATTACTAGTGAGACTTTCAAACCCTCTAATACTCTGGCACCATGCCAGAGCCACTACATCACAATCTCTGGATGGAAATCAAGCATTAGTCTCCCAGTAAGTTCCTTGCCCTAAAGCAAAGGCCGTTAACCTCCAGCCTGCAGATCAGTACTAGTGTGAGCAGTAGGTGACAGAGCTAGCTAAACTTCATCTGCATTTACACAATAAAAGTAACGCATATGAATAATCCCAAGTCCCCTCCCCTAGTCCATAGAAAAATTGTCTTCCACAAAATTGGTCCCTGGTGCCAAAAAGGTATGGGACCACTTCCCTACAGGATTCTGTGAGCTTACTAAATAAAATTAACTTTAATTGATCACTGGAACATGAAAAATATTCAATATATATTAGCTGTTTTACATGACTATTACAAAAATGTAAGTAAAGTTGTGCTTGACATAATACTGTTTCAATAAGATGTCAATAATATCCTAGGTTTTGTTTGATTGTATTGGGTTTTTGAGACAAAGACTTGCCTTGACCTCACAATCTTCCTGCCTAAGCCTCCCCACTGCTGGAATTATTGGTATACTTTAATAATATTCTTAAATAAAGTGTTCTATGATCAGATATATTTTGGAAGTGCTGCGTGGTATACCTCCTCCTGGAGAGACAAACTGACTAAGTGCTCTCTAAAGATCTATAATAAGGAAGCTTATTTAATATTAGCTAATCTGGCATGTATCACTGATGTTCCTTAATCCTTATTTGGTATTACCTATTAAAAGCTTGCTGGGATTTAGCTCAGTTGGTAGAGCGCTGTGCTGCTGTCTCTGAGGTCCCCAGCACTGCAAAAATGGGAGAAGGACCTGGCAATCCACTCCCAAGGCAATCTCGAAACAGCCATTGAAAACCCTGTGAGAGTTGCTATGAGTCAGATACCGACTCAACGGCACCTAACAACAACAATTAAAAGCTTGTTAAGGAAACTTTATTTTCATTTAATTGTTAATTCACATGCACTTTAAGAAATAATGTGAAAAGCTCCTATGACCTTATTAGCCAGGTGACCTCAATGATAACATCTTTCACAGCTATAATACAAAATCTCAACTGGAACACAGGCACTGAAACAGACAAAATAAAAAACATCTCCACCAACACAGCGATAACTTGTTTACACTTTTATAGACACAGCCTACCTGCCTCCTCGGGCTGGGATTTGGCTCAGTGGGTAGAGCGCTGCGCTGCAGTCTCTGAGGTCCTGAGTTCAATTCCCAGAACCACAAAAATGGGAGAAGGGCCTGGCAATCCACTCCCAAGGCAATCCCGAAGCACTCAGCCATTGAAAACCCTATAAGGGTCGCTATGAGTCGGATACCAACTCGACGGCACCTAACAACAACAACAACAACCTGCCTCCTACCCATATACGCTCCTTAATCCTTGGTAACTACTAGTCTGTTCTTTATTTCTAAAATTTTGTCATTTCAAGAATACTATATAAACTGAGCCTGCAGCTGTAGCCCTGTGGCATCTGATCCCGTCAGATCTCAGAAGCTAAGCAGGGTCGGGCCTGGTTAGTACCTGGATGGAAGACCGCCTGGGAACAACAGAAGCTGTAGGCTTGGGAGAAGGACCTGGCAACCCCCTCCCAAAAATCAATCTGCCATTGAAAACCCTATGAACAGCAGAGAAGCACTGACAATAGTGTTTCCCCTGTTGTACAGAGGGTCGCTATGGGTCGGATACCGACTCGACGGCACCTAACAACAATATAAACTGAATCACATAATATGTGACCTTTTAGGATTGGCTTTTTTATTTTTTTTCACTTTGCATAAGTTTTCCTGGATCTATGTAGATTGTTGTTTATAACAATAATGTATTCCTATTTATAGATGAGTAGTATTCCACAGGAGCTGGGATTTAGCTCAGTTGGTAGAGTGCTGCGCTGCAGTCTCTGAGGTCCCGAGTTCGAATCCCAGCACCACAAAAATGGGAGAAGGACCCGGCAATCCACTCCCAAGGCAATCCCAAAACAGCCATTGAAAACCCTATGAGGGTTGCTATGAGTTGGATACCGACTCGACGGCACCTAACATCAACAACAATAACAACTACAGTATTCCACACTATGCGTAGACTCTAGTCCCCCTTTATCATTGGAGATGCATTCCGAGATCCCCCACAGGTTCTTGAAATGGGCAACAGAACTGAACTTTATATATACTATGTTTTTCTCCTATACATACATAACTAAAATACAATTTAATTTATAAATTAGGCATGGTAAGATTAACAGTGGTAATAATAAAATAGAACAATTGGGACAATGTAATGTAATTTTAAAAATTGAAAAGTTACATATTGTTTACTTCTGGAATTTTCCATGTAATATTTTCAGACCACAGATGAGTACAAGTATCTGAAACTGCAGAGAGTATAACCATAGCCATAACTGCACAGGCAGAGAGGAGTACTGTGCCAGATTGCCCAGCCATTAACCTACTCAGTCTGGGTTGTTTCCAGTTTGGGGAATAGTAAGAATAAAGCTGCTATAAACCCTGGGTACAAGTTTTTATGTGAACATAAGTTTTAATTGCTTTGAGTAATTCCCGGAGTGTTCATAGGGAATTTTCACATTTAGTTTAGTTTTGATTTGTTTTAAACTGCCAAGATTTTTCCCAGAGTAGCTACAACACTTCACATCCCTAGGAGCAATGTTTGAATGACACAGTTTGTGCATATTTTCCTCAGCATTTTGTGTTTCCCTATGTTCAGTTAGCTGTCTGTATTGTTGTTGTTGTTGTTAGGTGCCATCGGTATCTGACTCATAGCGACCCTCTGTACAACAGGGGAAACACTATTGTCAGTGCTTCTCTGCTGTTCATAGGGTTTTCAATGGCAGACTGATTTTTGGGAGGGGGTTGCCAGGTCCTTCTCCCAAGCCTACAGCTTCTGTTGTTCCCAGGTGGTCTCCCATCCAGGTACTAACCAGGCCCGACCCTGCTTAGCTTCTGAGATCTGACGGGATCAGATGCCACAGGGCTACAGCTGCAGGCAGCTGTCTGTATAAGGATGTGATAATATCTTAATGTGGTTTTAATTTCCATTTCTCTAGTGTTGGGTGATGTTAAATACCTTTTCAGGGGCCTGTTTATCATTGGTATACAATGTGGAGAGAAGTCTCTTCCTATCCCTTTCCTATCATTTAGTCAATTTTTCTATACTATGGAGTATTAAGAGTTCTTTATATATTCTAGAGATGAGTTGTTTGTTGCGTATGTGATTTGCAATATTTTTATGATCTGTAGTTACCTTCCTTCCTTTTAACAAACTCTGTCAAAGAGCAAAAGTTTTCATTTCAACGAAGTCAAATTTATTGTTTTGTTTTCTCTTGTATAAATTGTATTTTTTATGGTGAAGTCTGTGAACTTGTTTGCAAACACCCAAGCAATAAAGAATTTCTCTTTTTCTTTCTTCTAAAAGCTCCATATTTTACATATAATAATTCAGTTCATGGTCCATTTTGAGTTAATATTTAAGGTGTGACGTTTGGGTCAATGATATTTTTATTTTTTGCCTATGGATGTCCAGTTGAATGTGGGTGCCTGGCACTGTGTGTCGAGAAAGCAGTCCAGATGCTCTGCCATCTTCCCTCTAACTTTCACACTGTTGTGTTTATTTTATAGATAATGCCCAGGGATTTTTCCACTAGTTTGACTTAGTGGAAGGAATAGTGAAAATTACTTACATTCCATTTGCTTGGAGCCAGAAGTCCATATTAACATTTAGTTCTGAAGAATTGGATAAATATATGCAGAGCAATGTTTCTCATACTAAGGTGGAAACAAAAGATAGTTTCATAACAAGGGACTTCTAGGTTTAGGTAATACTATGATGTATGGGAATACATATAATACTTATGATTAACATGGTCAAAAATGAAGAAAATATTTTGAATTGTTTTAAGGCATCTCTTTGAAATTCATTTATTTTGTTTCTTTCTGTTGTGTCTCCCTGTGATTTTTTTACTCCCCTTTATTTATAAATGTTGATGGGGTACAGAGTAATAAGAGTTTTGCTATTTCCATTATGCAACTATTACATTGCTTTTGGATATACTTTCATCAACTTACCATATTTCACAGAAGCTTTTGATTAGTATATAATCAAAATTAATATGTAATCAAAAAATCATAGTTATTATGGGCTATCTTCCCTTTTATCCCCAGGTATTTGTATTGCCGCATCATCTATTTTGAGATTATCTTCTCCCTCTTTATTCCTCCATATTACTTCCCCTCCCCTGTCCCCTTCCTCAACCTCTTCTTCCCCCTCCCTGCTAGACCCCTCCTACCTTCTTTCTACTCTGCTTTCATTTTCCCTTCTTAGATAAGCCTGATTGATCACACGCACACACACACACACATACACACACACACACACACACACACACACACATTTTTTCTTCCCTTCAGTTAAACTCAGCTACCAGTTGGGCTGGGCTTACTGACTTAAGAGGATATTCTCCAGTTTCATTCATCTTGCTGCAAATGACATTTTTTCATTCTTTTTTGTTTCTTGGTAATATTCTGTTGTGTATATAAAACACAATTTTTGATCTTTTACTCTGTTGATGGACATCTTGGGTGGTTCCCTATCCTTGTGATTATGAAAAGTCCTGCACTGAATATGGAAACGCAGGTATCTCTGTGGAATGATGATTTATTTCCCATTGGGTGTATTCCCAGGAGTAATATAGCTAGGTCGTTTGGCAGTTCTATTCTTAGTTTTCTAAGGTATACCCATATTGATTTCCAAAGTGGTTGAACTAATTTACAGTACAACCAGCAGTGTAAAAGTGTTCCTTTCTCTCCATATTCTCGCCAGCATTTGTTATTATTTGTTTTGTTGATCTTGGTCATTCTAACCACAGTAAGATGGAATCTCAGTGTTGTTTTGATTTGCATTTCCCTAACGGTTGGGATATTGAGCATTGTTCATGTGCTTTTGGCCCTTCAAACTTCTTCATTTCAGAACTGTCTGCTCATTTCCTTTACTCTCTTATGTATTGGGTTGTTTGTTGTCTTGGAATTTGCTTTCTTAAATTCTTTTAAATTCTAGATATTAGTCTGTCAGATGTGTAAGATGCAAAACTTTTCTGCCATTCAGTGGGCTCTCCCTTAATTCTGTTGGTTATTTCCTTTGCTGTACAGAAGCTTTTTAATTTCACATAATCCCATTTGTCAATTATTGGTGCTATTTCCTGGGCAATTAGTGTCTTAATAAGGAAATACTTTCCTATGCCTATGTATTGGCCCATGTTTTCTATCTTTTCTTCTAGTAGTTTTAAGGTTTCTGATTTTATGTTGAGGTCTCTTATCCATTTAAAATTGACTCTCAGGTAAATTGAGAGTTACAGATCTACTTTCAATTTTCTGCAAATGAATGTTCAATTTTCCCCCCTCACAATTTGTTGAAGAGGCGATCTTTTCTCCATCGAACACCCTTAGCCCCTTTGTCAAAAAATCAGGTCTCTGTAGATGCAAGGATGTATCTCTGGGTCTTCAATTATGTTCCATTGGTTTTTAATCCTATTTTTGTACTAGTACCAAGCTGTTTTTGCCACTGTAGCACTGTAGTATAGTTTGAAGTCAGGTATTGTGATCCTGCCTGCACTGAGTTTGAAGCTTAAGATTGTTTTGGCTATACATGGTTTTTTGTGTTTCCATATGAATTTTAGGATACTTTTCTATTTCTGCAAAGTCTGTTATTGGAATTTTAATGGGGATTGCATTATATCTGTAAATTGCTTTTGGTAATAAAGCCATTTTTACAATATTAATTCTTCCAGTCCATGAGCAGGGGAGGTCCTTGCATTTTCTAGTATCCGCTGCAATTTTCTTCTTTAATGTTGAAACTCATTTCTAAAGAACTATTTTTTCTTTTAGTTCTTTAGTTAAGGTCTCCATTTCTACTCTATCACCTTAAGCCATCCAAGCATGCCTTTGATAAAAATTTGGTTCTTCAGTTTCCTATTTCCAAAAGAACCAAACTGAAAGTTTCAAGATCCCCAAGTGTTTTATGTTGTCATAAAGTGGACTTGGGCATCTATTTCTGGGTGGGAAATTAAGACTCAGGCTTGTAACATGCTGATCAGACACAGAAATCTAAAGTAATTCTGGGGTCTAGTACTCACTTCTATCACATTGGAAAAAGGATAAATTATGTCACACGATTATTCCCCTCATCTGTAAGTAGGAGTGAGACTACTGACCTCATAGGAGTCTTGAGATTAAAAAGAAGGTAAAAAATACAGATCATTTGTAGAAAGTTTCTTAATTGTGGGGGACTCAGGAGTTACCAAAAACATTCTCCAACTGCAGTACTCTTACTTTCCATTTGTTATTGTTCTTGTTGTTAGGTGCCCTTGAGTCCTGTCTGACTCACAGCAAAACTTATAGGGTTTTCAATGGCTGATTATTTTGGGATTGCCTCGGGAGTGGATTGCCACATCCTTCTCCCATTTTTGCAGTTCTGGGAATCGAACCTGGGACATCAGAGATTGCAGAGCGGCACTCTACCAACTGATTTAAACCCCAGCCCCCTACTTTCCATTAGCTGTTTCATATTGGGGGTTGGTAGGTGCTGAATAATGTAAAGAGTTCTTATAGTTTATCTCATTTGTATAAAACATATAAAACACTTTGACCATTAACTCATTATCTTTACCAGCATAGTAAGACTAGTCCTCCAAATCTTAGCCTGAGTGACTCCATCTTGCAGCAAGCCACCACGTGGTGGTTCTATGTGCCAGACTACAGCAAAACAAGCCATCCCTCCTATGGTCAGTGTTTGCTGAGACAACCCAAATCCCTGATAAGGGCAAGGAAAGAGAACATCTAAAATTATAATTTTCCCAGGGTCTGGTTTCATCTGTGTCTTATGTTGTCAGAGTCTGTAGTCATCTTTGCTGCTTTCACTGTAGGTAATACTCAAAGGCCAGATTTGCACTAATTCCACTGTAGACTGAGAGCCAAATAAAACAGGAGCTTGATAGATGGGGCACTTGTGACTTTGGGAAAATGTATCACCCATGGTCATCTACCACTCTGTAAGTACCCCTTAACGAACTCATTTCACTCATCAAGATGACTTTGCATGAGCTATTCTTCAGGCTGTCCATACCATCCCAGTTTGGAGGCAGATGTTAATCTTATGTCTCCCCCAAAATGTCATGTAACAACCAGTCATTGACCTCTTGGTTTAAAGCTTACATGGAATTAAATAGGGGTTGGAATCATTGACTGAGAAGGAGGTTTTTGTCCTTGACCAGAGATAACATGTGACATTTCAAAGTAAGAAAAAGGTTTCAAAGAATATTGCCAGAGAGACACCTGCCAGGCTTAATGGAATGGCTCAAGTCAGCCCGAGACCTAACCTGGGAATGATGAGCATCCCTAGTCAAAATCACTGATGAGAATAACTCATATACTGGTATTTAACAAATACTCAGTGCCTACTTTGTGACAGGTACTGCTCTGGCTCTGGAGATATACTAATGATCTGTTAAAGGATAATTTCCCAAAAACTGAACTCATGTTAAAATTTTATTTAACTCTAACAACAAGGAGCCAGATGCTGTTCAGTGAGAACAAAGAGCATCCCAACAAATAGGTAGGTTTATTGATCAGTAATCATTAAATTAATTTGCAAATGGATGCAAAAATGGCTTCTTCACAGTAGGGAAGAAATCAGAACATCCAATTTGGGTAAATCAACTAATAAGGTAAATATGTACAATATCTGGTATGCTTAATTGTGTCTAGAAAGCTCTGGAAAGGTAAGGGAATTAAGGGAATATGTCTGTATGTCAGTATCTTGGTGTTTCGTGTTTGTTTCTATTTCCCTATTAACTTAAGAGACTGGACTCTAGTTCCAGTAAATTTTAGGTTCCTTCCAGCTTAAATATTTTATATGCCTATCTATAATTTTTTCCTGGTGTTGTGATGGCTATTTTAGAATATTTTATCAAGTGATCCAAAGCTGTCCTACAAAAGGTCTTAATTGTAGCTACTGATTATTGCCTACAGCCATAGCACTGTGGTGTCTGATCCCATCATATTTTGGCTAATCAGGTCTGGTTAGTACTTGGATGGGAGACCACCTAGGAAGACCAGGTGGCATAGGCTTGAGAGATCCAGCAACCCACTCCTAAAAAAAAGCAATCTGCCGTTGAAAACTCTATGAATAGCAGAGAAGCACTAACAATACTGTTTCCCCTGCTGTATATATGGCCACTATGGGATTATCGACCCGACAGCACCTAACAGTAACAACTAATCCTTAATCAGAGAAGAAGCAGTGAACATTGCCATTATGTGACACACCCCAAAGGGCTTAGCACTGGAAGGACTCTCAGGATCAAATACCAGGGCTGTAAAACATTCTTCACACCATCCCCTATTATACCAGACTCTGTTGCTTCCACTTATTATTATTTTCTCTCTCTGGCTTTTTATGTATTATTAATTCCACTCATTCTCGCACACATTTACTTCATCACTTAGTGCAGGTGAAGACCACAGTAAGGATGAAATTGGAGGAGTGGTGCTTGCCTTGTGTTGCTTGGGAGAAGAGGGATAAAGAAGACAAGAAGATGAGCAAAAGCGATATGATTTCCTTTCCTGATTAAGTAGATTAAAGCATGCAGTGAACAAGGCAGCTGGCAGTGAAAAGCTGAATTTGGCAGATGTACACTTTAGCAGCCACGTGGTCACATGGACACAGCATGCACCTTACAGACAGGAACTACATGAGTAGGAAGGGGTCACTGAGGAGTCAGGGGCATCAGCCAAATATGGCAGGAAATGGATAGCACTAGGCCTTTTTATGTATCAGCATCATTTGAAAATAGAGAATAGAAGAACAGGGCAGTCCACGAAAGAAGAAATGCACCAGCAAATGCTTCAAACGTAAAATGATCCCCCATGGCACTGGGCATCCATTCTTTTACCTGTCCCTCCATTGTTGTATTCTGGTAGGGAGGTCTGGTTTTCCTTTAGGGTCTGTTAATGGTTTGAATCTAAAATGTCCCCCAAAAGTCACATGTTTAAATACTTGGACCCCAGCTGGTGGTGCTGTTTGTGGAGGCTGTGGAACTTTGGGAGATGGGGACCTGGCTTGTAGAAGTATGTCATTGAGGGAGGGACCTTGGAGAATTTACACAGCCCTGGGTTTCTGTAGCTCTCTCTGTTCCTTTCCACCATGTATGAGGTCCTCCATTATAGGCCCTGCCAGCTGCTCCTCCTGCCTCCTTGTCACTATGGACTGAAACCTTCTAACCATGAACCAAAATACATCTTTCTTCCAATATGTTGTTTCTGTCAATTATTTTGCCACAATAATGCCCAAACTAATGCTCCTGCTCCGGTGATACTATGGCTTTGACTCCATATGGTCTCTGGCACTGGGCCCAGCTAATAAAACCTGGACTTCCTCCACTTCGCTTCTTGGTTCAATCCATGAAGAAACACAATTCTGAACTATTAGGAAAGAGAAGTATTGTCTTCTGTAGTATTGCCAGGCTGATAGAGCATAAACCTGAAGATATCGAATTGCAAACCTAGTGTGAACTGGCTTGAGGATCAAATAAGCACAGAAAGAATCATAAACAGAGAGATATTTCTGATGAGCCTAACTCCTAGATCCAGCTGTACCTGAAACTAGCCAGTTACCCTCTAAACATCTACTACTGACAAATTGACCCAAGGAATTCCATTTATTGTCCATGTTACTTAGGTATCTATTACTTAAAACTGAGCTATTCTTTAATAATTTGTGTCTGAAAGACAATGAAAAACTTGGTAATCTTGAAACACTTGGTCCATTATATAAAAGAGGATGAAATAAAGTTGACAAGTCAGGTGGGGCAGGAATAATTGGAAAGAAGCGTAAGAGATATGACCTTTATCCCAGAAAAGTCATTTTCAAATGATAACATGTATCATATTCACCTGGAGGATTCATTAAAACATTCATTTATAGATGCTATCTGCAGACTTTGACATCAGACTTTCACCCAACAGCTGTTAACAGCTGGGCAGTGATCTATGATACAGATTGGCTTAAAAAGAGGAAAAACAGTAAGATTTCCTCAGAAATATCTCTCTGTTTCTGATTCTTTCTGTGCTTATTTGACCTCAAGCAAGTTCGCACTAGGTGTGCAATTCTATATCTTCAGGTTTATGCTCTATCAGCCTGGCAATACCTACAGAAGACAATACTTTTCTTTCCTAATAGTTCAGAATTGTGTTTCTCCATGGATTGAACCAAGAATAGAAGTGGAGAATGCAGTGAATAAGACAGCTGCCTGTTGAAGCTGAATTTGGGCATCTAGATAAAAGGAGAAGTCAATGTGGTCCTGAGAAGCCACAAGAAAGCTCAAGGGCCAGAAGATTTCTTCCCTTTCTGGAGGGAGAGAAGTGATATTGTCTATACCACAAGTCTCAGCTCCACTGTCTCTAAGCAGGCTTTATTCTCAGAAAAGCTTCCTATGAAATGGTGACAAAGACTGTCACCAGCAAGGCCAGGTTCACATCTTCATAGCTAACCAAAAGATGAAGAAACTTGGCTGTTCTTTCTGATTATATGAAAATTCCCAATATCACATCTCATTGGTATGACCACCCAACCACCACCAAATCCATCACAATGACCAGGGAATGGGACAGACTCATTGGCCAGGACGTCCATCTCCCAGTGGAACTAGACATGGTAGGTCTTATTTCCTGATCCATATAGGTTGAGAGAAGGGAGAGCAATGGATTTTACCAAGGGAATAAGTTCTGGGCAGAGCAAACTGTAATGTTTAAGACTAGGTGCCACTTGCCTGCTGCTTATTTGGCCCATGTTATAGATGCCATAAATAGTCATGTCTTATACCACTTAAGCAAAATGGCATTAAAGGACTGCATCTGAAATACTCAGCAAAGGAGCATGTTAGGGCTTTGTTAATGCATGTGACAGGAAAATCATGGATAATGGAAACTGAGATTCTGATAAGACAGGAGCACAGAATAAGGAGGAAGAGATGGGAAGATATAGGAAAGGCAAGTGGAAGGAAAAAGGATTAGGAGAAAGTCCTGCTTCAGGTCATGCTGGGTTAGCAGAGTTTTTCTGCAGTTCCTCACCTCAGAGTGTATATGAAGCAAGTGAGAATGTACTTTTTTTGTGAGAACTCTATATTCTAATAATATCTCAACCTCACAGGACACTTTGTTTCCCAAGACCTCAGAATTTGTGACAAATCTCAATGTTCCCATAACTCTTTACTTCTTCAAGAGAGAGTCAGAAGAGCTGGACAAACAGAAATCCTAAAATTATTTTACAGAGACTAGGATTGGGAGCAAATAGGTGGTTAGCATTCTAAGGGGTTGTTATGGTTTGAATCGTAAATGTTCCCCAAAGGTCATGTGTCTGAACAGTAGGCCCCCAGGTGGTTGCACTGTTGTGGGAAACTGTAGACCTTTAGGAGGTTGTACCTAGCTGGCACAAGTAGGTCACTGGGTTCAGGCCTTTGAAGGTTTCCAGACCCCAGTTCCTGCAATCCCTCTGTGCTTCCGATCCTCCATGACATGAACAACTCTCCTCTCCCATATGCCCCTGCCACCTGCTCTTCTACCATGCCTTCCTTGCCTCTATTGACTGAAACCATCTGAACTGGAACCAAAAAAACTTTAACTTGATTGTTAAGTATTTTGTTATGGCAATGCAAAAGCTGACTAACACAGAAAATTGATACCAAAGAATGAGATCCTTCCTGAAACATGACTATATGGTTCTTAGTTCACTAGAACTAGTTTATGGAAGGAGTTTGGAAGAGTATAGAGATGTGGGCTAGAGAAACCCCGAATGTTGTAAGGAGAGCTCGAGAGACAGTTCATATAAAGGTTTGCAAGCCCAGAATGCCAACATGAATGCAGACAGTAAAGAGGGTACTCATGGGATTTCAGAGGGAAATGAAGACAGTATTTTGGAATTAAACTCAAGACCATTTGTGTTACATTGTGGGAAAGAATGTGTGGTTTGCCCATATCCTAAAAATTTGAGGGGTATTGAATTCAACAGAATTGGACTAATTAATTTGGCAAAGGAAATTTCAAAACAGCATAGTATTGAGACTGTGTGATGGTTATTACTGGATGTTTTTATCCAGATATATGATGAAAAAAAGTACAAAAAGAAGAGCACAAAGAATTCAAAAATATGCAGCTTGACAAGGAAAAAAGCCATAAGTTTAAAGTTGCAGACAAGACAATTTGGGGCAAGGAGGAAGTAACTGTTAAAGAGAAAAGTTCCATTAAACCCAAGCCAAGCACTTTGCTCTGAACAACAGGAATTCCCTGGGGGAAAGGCAGGAATTGGCCAGACCCCACTCATTTAAGGTTTGTTGGCATGAAACTGCAAATCCATTTGAAAGGTGAAATTTTCCATTGCAAAGAATGTCTGAAAAGTGAGTGCCTCTGGGGCATCCTACTGGAAAAGAACTGAAAAGGGAACTGCTCTTCTGGGTTGAGGACACAAAGGCACACAAAGACTAAGGCAGCCATAGTCCAAAGGGGCCCAGCTACTGCTTGAGCTGTCAGCAAACCTTAGCATCATCCATGTAGTGGTGATTTTTCAGGCATGCAGAATGCAAGAGTTACGAGTCATTGAAGCTTACACAAAGTTTCCAGGAAAAGGCCCAAGAGGCCAGGAAATATATGGCAGGGTCAGAGTCCCTGCAGAGAGATCCACAGGGAATGAGACATCTTGAAGCTCTGAGGTCAAAGTCTAACTTACCAAGGCAACTCCAGGATGTTGGAGATGCCAGCAATGTGGAATGTCTGCCAAGGAACACTGCTCTCAATGAGTGAAGCAAGCCCAAAAGAGAGGCCATGAGGTCTGCAAATGGTAAATACATAGAGGCAGAGCTACCCTAAGCCTGTTGAACTCAGATGATATCACCATTATGTGCCAAATGCCAGACATGGAGCTACAAGATTGGTTTGTCTTGCTGGGTGTCAGTCTTCTTTGGTCCAGTCTTTCCGTGTTATCCTCCTGTTCCTCCATTTTGGAATGAAAATGTTTATTCTGTGCCATTGTATACTGGAAGTATGTAACTTGTTTTAGTTTATTTGCAGAGGTTCACAGCTGAGATTTCCTTGAATCTCAGTAGAGATTTTGGACTTGGACTTGTGAACAGTGTTGGGATTGTTAAGACTTTGTTGTTAGGTGCCATCAAGTCATGTCTGACTCATAAAAACCCTCATAGAATTTTCATCGGCTGATTATTTCAGGATTGACTTGGGAGTAGATTGCCATGTCCTTCTACCATGTTAAGACTTTACAAACTCTTATATTTGGATTAAATGCATTTTTCAATTTTAGGTGGCCATGAGACTTGGGGAGTCAAGGGCAGAGTGTTATGGTTTAAATCTAAAAGTCCCCCAAAGACCATGTGTTTGAACACTAGGACCTCAGGTGCTGGCCCTGTAGCTGGATGCTGTGAAACTTCAGCAGGTAAGATTTAGCCAGTAGAAATAGGTCACTTGGTGGTGGGCCTTTGAAGAGTCCCTGGCTCCCAATTCTGGTAGGCTCTCTCTGTTCCTGATCTGCTATGATGTGAACAGTTCTCCTCTACCATGCACCCTGGCCATCTGCTCTGCTGCCATGCTTTCCCTGCCTCTATTGACTGAGACCCTCTGAATGTGAGTCAAAAATAAATTTTTCCTCCTTTAAATTGTTTCTGTCAGGTATTTTGTCATGACAATGAAAAAAAGCTAACATAGGGGTAATGCTAATTTTATCTATCAAACTTCTCTCTCTTTTAATTTAAGATGCTGTGACCATATGTGCTCAGTCAGGGTACACAGAGCTCATAAATGACAGAATCAATAAGGGGGTATTCAGTTCTCTCTAATCTATACATCATTCCTTTTTCCTTCTTATTTGTAAGAAACAGTTAATATTGAACAAAAGTAACCATGAGCTAAACTTTATATTTTCATTATATCTAACTTTATATTTCCACATGTGCTTTGAAAATAAATTTTATAATTTGTGTTGTTATTATTGTTGTTGTTGTTAAATGAAGACATAAATAGAAAAGTTGATTGTGTTGTCTCCCTTGAATTTTGGACATAACACAGGCCAAAAAACCAAGTTCATTGCCATTTTGATACCAGTTTGCAGGCAATGAACAAATTCCTCAATGAACAAGGGTGGCTGAAACTGTTTTCTCTTTGATGATAACAGAGTAAGTTGGTCCAGTGTTTAAACCCAATGAGGATATAGCTTTCACATGTGCCACATTTCTGCTCTAGTTAATAATGCCTGTACTGCCAAAAAGAGGTCACAGTTCCCACCAGGAAAACTGAGAAAAAAGTTATTTTTGAAGGCAGTAACCTAATCCTAGATTTTTTTCTTTCTGGAAATTCTGTCTACCTAGACAACTGCATCCAAGCATCTTATCTTTTCTGATATGTTACCTCTGGATCCTCCTAGATCTTGGTCCTAACACATGTCACCTTGGGTAGAAATGATGTGGTTTTTTTTTTGTTTTTTTTTTTTTTTGTGGCTATCATCTTCATCAAACAAAGCATTAAGATACCACATTAATTGTCACTCTTGTTTGCTTCCCTAACAGAGTACCTGGTATATACACCATTTTCAAGAGTGTGAGAAAAGTGAAATTAATATAGAAACATTTCCGATGAGACAGGAATTATGAGCTCAAGGTCACATCCCTTCATTTTCTAGGAAATATTTGACTTGTGTGAGTTGCAACATTTTCATCCACAAATTAGAAGTAGCAATACCTGAGGTAACCCATCACATAAACGCTTCATTAATTGCCCTGCCTCATAAGACTTAGTTACTATTTAAAGTCCAATAGTTTGAACCCTTACTTGAAAAAATGCCAAACTGCAGCCAGACATGGTAGCACACACCTGTAATTCCAGCACTTGGGAAGATGAGGCGAGATGATCATGAATATGAGGCCAGCCTAGGCTACACAGTGGGTACTAGGCCAGCCTGGACTACACAGTAATACCCTGTCTCAAGAAAGAAAAAAAATAACCCCAGAACCAAAACAAAAGCAAACAAGCAAACAAACACCTGAAAAGGGATCTAGGGTACAGCCAGGACTTCTTTGCATTTTTAGTGAAGAGGTATTTTCATTAGTGTTAGGATCAGGAACTCTGAAGCCCATTGCTATGTTATGTGTCAGGTACTCATTCATTCAATTTGCACATATTTATCATGGCCATATATGTGCCAGGCCTTGCACTAGGTACTGAGTACACAGGAATGAATAAAGGAGATGTGGTCTCTCTGGTAGTCTGAAGTACCCCACATGTTATTTCATTGAGTTCTCACAATGATACAGCAAATTCCTTTGCTTCTAACTCACCACGCTGCATTTACCTTTCCTGCCACGTGTATGGTGCTCACCATGAATTTAAGGTTCTGTAGGAAAGAATTGTATGCTGTGTATCACTGATTCTTTACTCCTAAACATAGTGGCTGGAACATGATTTCACAGTAAATATTTTCTAGAAGAATATTATGCAGGTATTCCTGTCACTGCACACACCTGAGCCACACTCATGGCCTCAGCAGTGTTAGCAAGCATCATCTCTCCTCTGAGTTTTGTGGAAATAGGCTCCAGGTATTTCAAAGAACTTTACTGGAACACAGATTCACACCTGCACGTAAGGTATGTTAATTAATTAATGACATATTAATTCTGTTTTAAATAGGTTATTTTTGTTACCATATGTTTTTCACAATAGCTTATGTTGTTGTTGTTGTTAGGTGCTGTCGAGTTGGTATATGACTCATAGCAACCCTCATAGGGTTTTCAATGGCTGACTGTTTCGGGATTGCCTTGGGAGTGGATTGCCAGGCCCTTCTCCCATTTTTGTGGTGCTGGGAATTGAACTCAGGACCTCAGAGACTGAAGCACAGTGCTCTACCAACTGAGCTAAACCCTAGCCCATAGCTTATGTAGTATTAAATTACTGGGCTGGGATTTAGCTCAGTTGGTAGAGCACTGCACTGCAGTCTCTGAGGTCCCGAGTTCAATTCCCAGCACCGCAAAAATGGGAGAAGGGCCTGGCAATCCACTCCCAAGGCAATCCAGAAAAACAAGTCTGCCATTGAAAACCCTATGAGGGTCGCTATGAGTCAGATACCAACTCGACGGCAACAACAACAACAACATTAAATTACTGCCCACATGTTAGGGCTAAGGAGCCTGAGGCTCAGAGAATTTAAGAATTCTTCACTAGACCAATAGCTCAATAAGTGAGGCAAAGCTGAAAAGTAAACCCAGGGCAGTCACATTGAAGCCATTATGCCATGTTATCTTTCTGTGTAAACAAGCACAAATCAAAGCAGTCAAACCTCTAGGAATGGATGTGCTTATATAGCAGCCCAACAAAGAACAGATGAAACACTACCCAACACTGTGCCATGCCTGGTACTGTTATCAGTGAATCTGTACTATTCCTAGAGTTATCCTACAGATACTTTATAACCAAAAACTTACCCCAAACCAGCCAGAAAAACTTGGTTTGAAAGAATATGCCTTTCTTATTCTTTGGGTCTATCCTATCTGCATAAATTGGCCCAATAATTATCTTTCATCTTTAAGTTGGAGACAAGGCTTATCATCAACACGTAACTTCTCTTAATTCCATTTCTTTCTAGGCTCTACAGTTGAATTACACGTAATTACATAACAGGTGAAAGAAGGAAACAGTACACTGTAGTCAAAACCCATTAGATCTAGGGCCTGCAACAATAATAGATTTCTCTAAAGGAAGCTTGGCATGTGTAATTTGCATATATCACTCATAAGGGCCTTATGTGGCCCTCTGAAGGTCAGACTTGTATTTAATGTTGTATATTCCAGCAACCAAAGATATAAATGATGTAATATTATGCTCAATCTCACCAAGACTATAACAGAGCAGTTCCTGTTACTTTTTTTTCCCTCCCTAATTCTTTCCCTAACCTTTTAAGGACCCATGTTTTTCACGTAGTACTCTCAGAGAGGCCTCTGTATTGTCCTCTCCTCTCCTCAGCTCATATGAACTGACTTCCCAGGAACTATTGTGCTTGTTTGGAAAGAAAAGGCAGGCCCTACTCCATGATGCCTACAGCCATACCACCCTGGCATCTGATCCTGTCAGATCTCCAAAGCTAACCAGGGTCAGGTCTGGTTAGTATTTGGATGAGAGACAGCCTGGGAACACCAGGTGCTGTAAGCTTGGGAAAAGGATCTGGCAACCTACTCCTAAAAAACAATCAGCCACTGAAAACTCTAGGAATAGTACAGATTCACTGATAACAGTGCCAGGCATGGCACAGTGTTGGGTAGTGTTTCATCTGTTCTTTGTTGGGCTGCTATCAGTTGACCAGACTTGATGGCACCTAACAACAATATCCCCATGACGTTGCGATCCCAGGTCTGGATTCACTTTGAAGAAGAGGAGAAGGAGAAGTTGTTCAGGAGACAAAGACTCCACTCAGCACAGAGAGTCCCTGCCTATTGTCTCACTACAATCACTTTGTTTCATAAAAGGCCCTTTGAACCCCCAAACCCTCCAAAGAGGGAAGTTTGGGACAGAAAAGTCTCTATTTTCCTCAAGGCTGGACTTGAATAAATCTATTTCCCTCTACTAATTTCTGTCTCTAGGTTTTCAGTAGAACACATAATACAAACCTCAGGTCCCAGGACCAAGACTATTAAAGGAACTCCACTATCTAACCCATACAAAGCTTCTAAACATGTCACCTTTCCCTGGGTCTCTTCCTCTCACACTGAGAAACTGATCCCCCAGACAGCTGGGAATTCTTACCAGCTGTGTTCCTGTCTCTTGGACTATTTACTTTCTCTCAGGAGTCATTCTCAATCTTGCCCAGTAGGTACCCATCATTCTATGTTTTCTGGAGCTATCTTCTCACAAAGTGACCCCAAGACCCTCCTTTGTTAAGGATTAGGGGACATAAAAGTACCAGCAATAGTGTGTTAATAACCAAGATACAAATAAATCAGACAATACAGGCATCAAGGTATAGTCCTACAGTTTTTTTCAGGTTGAAGATAAAAAAAGAAAAAATATTATTCACTCCAACTATTTTTTGAATTGAACATCCCAGACCTGGAAAGTCAAAGACCAAATCACTGTTAGGTCTGGGCAGAAAGACATCACACGATCATACTAGACCTTATGTGAAGCTAAAGGCTTTTATTATAAGTACCTCACTGTGGGTGGGCCTGTCCTACTAAGGGGAGTAGCAGATGCTTGCCTGGTAGGGAGTTATTCTCATAGGGTCCTTTGGGTATGCAGGGGATGGGTATAAGAGGAAGAAGTGGTGGTCTTCGCCTCAGGCACTGCTGCTCCAGATGTTCCTCTTTCTGAGGTGAATGGGTCATCTAGTTCTCTAAAGGGTTGCTTATCTTTAGGTAACAGGCCATGGGGTAGGGACCTTACATTCCCATCTTTTTATTATATATGTATAGAAGGGAAGAAAAGAGGGGTGTTTTTATTTTCTTTGTCTACTTACTATATGGCAATGGGGCATCATGAACAACCTAATAAGCAAAAAAAAAAATTAGAAGGGATCAGTTTGGAGGAGGATGCGATACTTTCTAGCTTGTAGAAGAATGTATTTGCCCACAGTTGAATTGACCATGGCCTGTATACAGTCCTGTAGGAAATGAGAAATAAGTCAGATTAGGCAGGGACCAAACATTAAAGCCAATAGGTTCCAAAAGGGTTCCAAAAGAAGGAGAAGCCAAGACATCCAAGGTAGCTGAAGAAACAAAGATCCTGAAGAATGTGACAACTGTTGGTTTATATTTGAGTCCTTTTCTATGCGTTTTTTTTTTTTCTCCTTCTTGGACTATTCCTGACTTATTTGCATAGGCATAGCATTTTTCTCCTAGGAATATGGAGATGCCTCCTTTTTCAGCAGTCAAGAGGTCTAATCCTCATTGATTTTGGAGGACTACACCCTCTAATGAGTGCATTTGATCTTGTAGGACATATAGCTGTTGGGCAATATTTTGTAAGCTTTCTGCCAGTTGTTGGGATAGTTACCTGTAATATGTTACAGATATTATAAGCCCACTGATTCCTGTCCCTGCACTTGTAGCAATTCCCAAACTTATTAGTAAAGGATTATCACCTAAGCATTTGAGCTTTATAGAGGCTGACAGTGGTACTGAAAATGATTGGTTATTAGGGGCTCTTTGGATGTCTAGAGTAAGGAAACTTAGGGTGCAAGTCCCTGTCCAATTGGTAAGAAGACAAAGATATGTGTTCATCCGGCAAAGAAAGAAGATGCCTCGATTATCTAGGCAGAAATTCTTATCAATAGAAAAGAGGAAACTTAGTTGGTAATAGAGCAGAAGGATAGGAAGGGGGTCAGAGTGTCCCAGGCAAGGGGCCTAAAAAAAAGAGGGTGGTTTTAAATTTTGCAAGGACATCTTAAATTTTACAAGGATATCTTCGCCCAATAAATGAGTGGGACAGGTAGATAGAATCAAAAATGAATGGAGAAAAATGTAGGTCTTAAAAGTATAGGATACTTCCTGAGTGACTAATGGTTCAGAAATATCACCACCAATACCCACAATAGAAATTCCAAGTGGCACAGATGTCCCTGAAATTTGGGGAGGGCAGAGTAGGTTGCCCCAGTATCAATAAGGAAAGAAAATGGTCTACCTGCCACAATCAGAGTTACCCATGACTTGGAAGTTGTGATGACTATTGGGGCATCTGGGCCCAGGTAGCCTCAGTCTTCAGTGTGAGACCCAAGAGGGACACTCCCCAGTTGTGCCTACAGAGCAGATGGGGACTGGCCCTGTGCAGCCTGTCCACAGTCGACTTTCAGTGGGGTCCCGAACAGATAGGACATGCTCTGGGGGATGAGGGCACTGCTTTGCCCAGTGACCAGTCATGTTGCATTTGAAACACGATCCTGGAGGTTTGCATTGTGAGCCCTTCTGTTGTCCCCCGTGTCGGGGCTTGGGCTGGTGAGCCCTTGGTGGGGCCCCTGATGGCAGAGGGTAGCACGTGGAGTTCAGATACTCTCTGTTGTTTTTCTGCCTCATTGTGATTATTAAAAACCTTAAAGGCCAGGTCTAGGAGTTCTTGTTGTGAGGTTTGAGGGCCATTTTCTAGTTTCTGAAGCTTATGTCTAATATTGGCGGTAGACAGAGAGATACATTTAAGATAAAGGACTAGAATCTGACGTTCTAGAATAGGGGTCTGGGAAGAGGTAGGGGGATTAAGAGAGAGGTGTTAGAGCCCAAAAGGTTACCAGATCAGGTATGGGAGTAGGAGGGGAGCACTGGGCCATGGAGTGAAGGTAGGGTGAAGGCTGGGGTACTGATTGGGGGGTCAGATGATCTAGAAGAAGAGCTGCAGCAGGAGAAGCCAGAGTTATGGGAGGAGGATGATTGTTGTTGTTGTTGTTGTTAGGTGCCGTCGAGTCCAGTCTGACTCATAGTGACCCTATGTACAGCAGATCGAAACACTTGCTGATTCTGTGCCAGGCAAACGGTCTTATTTATGTTTAAGCCCATTGTTGCAGACACTGTGGCAATCCATCGGGTAGAGGGTTTTCCTCTTTTTCATTGACGTGCCACTCTCTCTAACATGATGTCCTTCTCCAGGGATTGATCTCTCCTGACTACATGTCCAAAATATGTAAGATGCAGTCTGGCCATTCTTGCTTCCAAGGAGCACTATGGTTGCACTTCTTCTAGGACAGATTTATTGGTTCTTTTGGCAGTCCATGGTATATTCAATAGACGTCTCCAGCACCACAGTTCAAAAGCATCAATTCTTTTTCTGTCTCTCTTGTTCAATGTCCAGCTTTCACAACGATATGATGCCACTGAAAATACCATAGCATGAGTCAGACACACCTTCCCTTTCAATGTGACATCTTTGCTTTTCAATACTCTAAAGAGATCTTTTGCCACAGCTTTTCCTAGAGCAATGCGTCTTCTGATTTCTTGACTGCTGCTTCTGTGGGTGTTGATTATAGAGCCAAACAAAGCAAAATCTGGGACAACCTCAATCTTTTCTCCGTTTATTGTGAAGTTGCATGCTGACCCAGTCGTAAGGATTTTTGTTTTGTTGATGTTTAGTGGTAACCCATATTGAAGGCTATGATCTTTGATCTTCATCAGTAAATGTTTGAAATCATCATTTTCAGCAAGCAGAGTGGTGTCATCTGCATAATGCAGGTTGTTAATGAGTCTTCCTCCGATCTTGATATCATGTTCTTCCTCATAAATTCCAGCTTCTCGGATTATTTGCTCAGCATATAAATTGAAGAGATAGGGTGAAAGTATACAGCCCTGATGCACACCTTTCTCAACTTTAAACCACTCAGTGTTTCCTTGTTCTATTCGAACAACTGCCTCCTGGTTCATGTACAGATTTCTCATGAGCACAATTAGGTGTTCTGGTATTCCCATTTTC